>JALJVW010003900.1:0-13544 GCA_024865655.1 Emberiza elegans
TGCCAAGACTTGCTGCTGAATGATGGGATTAACCCTGCAAATGAATAGCGCACCATGAAATGAGAAACTGGAGAGGAATATTAAAATGTATTTCCAACCATGCAGGCCTGATGTTCTGCTGTTGGCTTGGTTAGCTGGTTTGATGGTTTTAGAGGCACTAACCTGGGCAGGGAAATGCACCTCAGGCAGCAATTGCATCCTGGTGTCTGCAAGTGCCTTTTCTCTCCCTTCATGCTCCTCAGAACTGAAATCCTGCATGGACCGAGTGAATCTGAGGCTTTGGGAAGGCCCAGTAGTGACAGATTTTGAGGAGATTTGAGCCAGAGATGAAGCAGCAGCAGAAGGCAGCTGTAATCTTCATCCTTGTGCTCCCGTGCATGCTGATGCAGTGTGAAGGAGGCAGGGATTCCCAAAGCACCTTCTGTAGCCCATGAGGCAAAAAAAAAACAAGTGGCAAGTTCTTTAATTTGATGGGGATTTCAGGCATGTGTTGTGGCTGTGCTGCACCAGGGCCAGGCTCTGCCTCTCTGCTCCACAGCTTCAAGCTGTCCTCTGTGATTTTTTATTTGCAAACCACCTCTGACCAGCTTCCACTTGCTTTAAAAATTCAGCACCACATTTGTGGCTGAACAGGTCCCAGAGCTGGGGAGAAGGATTTGAGATGCCATTTATCACAGAGTTGTTACAGCAGGAAATGTCACATCCCTCCTGTGCCTGGAGCTGCTAATCTTGTTCTGAACATTGAAAACCTCTCTTCTGCTTCTCTCATTATACCTAAAATTGATTACTGCTTGATTTCACACCCCTTTCATGCAGGCTTTTTCCTCTCTCCATGAAATTGTCAGGCCTGAAAAGAGAAATTCTTTGCTCTAGGCCCTGGGACAGTTCTCCTCATCTATTCCTGCTCCTAATGCTGCTTTTTAATTATCTTGAGAACCTGAGCAAGAGGGAAACTGGGAGAGTTTAGTGAGAGGAAGAGCAGAAAACTAGAGGCAAAGTGTAAATGCAGAGTCTAGGTTACCAGAGTCTGCAATGTTGTGGGATCTGGGCCATGCAACTGATGTTTTCTCTGTGAATGGCTGATTCCTTCCATATCTCCTGAAATTCCTGTGCACTGGGGCTGGTGCTGGAACTGAAGCCACACAACTCCCCATGGAGCTGTGTGGGACAAAGTGGGAATCATTTATTTGCTGCTTTGATGAAAAGTTGTGACATGAACCTCAGTGTCAGGAGGTGACGCGTTAATGCTGCTGCTGTCAGACAGTGCCCCACACCGTGTCTGGAGACAGCTCAGGAGAAGATGAAGAAAACCAGGATTCAATCCTATGTGCCACTGAACACTGAGCCACCCTGTTATCTTTCGGGATATCCTTAAATACCTTTTTCCTTCCATCGCCTGTTGCATAGTCATAGACCCTCGTGCATAGTAAACTTTTTTCCCAAACTGGTTTCCATATTCTAAGAACTGTTTAGCACAGCTCCTCCTCGGTTCCACCTTTTTAGAGCGTGTGTATTCCTTGGTTGTGGTTTTGGTCCTTTTTTATCATCATCTTCAGTTCTGGCCGCTGCCCACACTACCTTCAGACGGTGAGTGCTGATGGCTGGCACATCTGTACCAGGTGTCTTCATCCATGTTCATTGGGTGTTATCCCAGCCAAGCAGGCATTGTAACAAGATATTATTTATATCAATTTTATTTCACTATTATGTCATGAAAAGTGCATATTATATGGCTCTATGCAGATATTTACCATTTGTATTTTGAGGTACTGATTAGTAGTGCTGTATTAACATTTTAATAATAACTGTAGTCTTGTAATTAAAGATAACTTTTGTAGTTAAAATAAGAACTATGTTAGTAGGATTTTTTAAAAAGAAAGGAATGAGGCACTCTCACCAGATAGAGCCACAGGTTTTCTAAATCTTTCAAAGAAAAGAGAATTTATTGCTCTCTTATCAGAAGAAAGAACTTCCTGCCATCTCAAGGCTAAGTTAGGATTAGAAGGAAGAAGCTCTGATGAGGCCAAACAGAATCCTGTGTTTGAATAGAATTTATGCATCATGTATCCTGGTGTTTGAATATGCAACAGGCTATTGTTTTTAAGGGTTAAACTTTGTTAACAGGTGTCCTTTTCAGTCTCATGCTGCCCAGAAAAGGTAATGTGGACATCGTAACTCTTTTGTCTTTATTGTTTCATATTGTCCTAATTCAATTTGTCCAAATTATTCTCTAATTGTATTACTATTTTTTATAACCATTTTATTACTATTAAACTTTTAAAATTTTTAAAACAAGTGATTGGCGTTTTTCACAATGTCTCCTTTTAATTACCAACAGAAATAAAAAACTGTATCTTTATAACAAAGTTATTTTAACCCCATGGAACATACAGAATCCGTGTTATTATTTGCACAAAGCCAAAATTGCAATATGGAACTATAGTAGGGCAAAATTGAAACATAGGATCATCCGGGGATCAGAATTTTGGGGTCCTGGGTGGGAGCTCGCAGAGACTGGGACCATACTGGTGTGACTGGGAGCCCCCCTGGGACTGGGCTGCCCTGGGGCAGGCGCCCCATCTGCCAGTCCGGAGCCCCGGGGATCGCCCGGGACCTGGGGGACTGGGCCACTGGGAGCTGAGAGGGCTCAGGGCTGGGGAGCCTCTGCCTTGAGGGGTCAGGCCCGAAAAGGGGGGACCCTGGGGGCTGAAGGGGAGCCCGGATAGGGAACCCTGGCAGCCTGGGACAGGGGACAGGGGTCCCAGGGAGCCCAGGGCCTGAAGGGGACTGTGGTCTCCAGGGGGACAGGGCCAGGGGACAGGGGTCCCCAGCAGGATAAGGGAGCAGGGGGTCCCGGTAGCAGCAAGGGGGGTTCGGGGGGTCCCACCCCTGGCCCCCCAGGAGCGCCCCCAGCCCCAGCCCCTGGAGAGTCACCTTTCCTCCTCACCCCAGGATGATCCCGGATGATCCCAGTAGCTGCTCCCAGGATGATCCCCAGGGAGCTGTCCTAATGGATCCCAGCACAGATCCCCCCCAGCATCCCCTCCCCCAGGCCGCCCAGGGCGTTCCGGACCTGTCCTTGGCTCCATGCCCGCCCCTCCCGGGGCTGGAGGGCTCCGGGAGCGGGGAGGAGGAGGAGGGAGGGAGGATTCCAGGGTGAAGGAGGAGAGGGGGAGCCCCGCGGCTCCGGGCGCTGCCTGGCAGCCTCTTGTCCCCTCCTGGCAGGGAGTTGTGCAGAACCAGAAGGTCCCGCCTGATTTCTCCAGGCTGAGGCCTCCCCAGCTCCCTCAGCCCCTCCTGCTGTTCCAGCCAGGGTAGAATGCTAGTGCTACAAAGAGCAATGGATAGACCTGACACAGGTGCCTTTATCTCACATTTTAACCTTTCATTGCTTACAGAAAGACTCTTGGGGAAGCACCAAACTGAAGTCTGCCGGCTGAGTGCCAATCTCCTTTGAGAATCCCGCGGCCCGGCCCGGCCCCGCCTGGCCCCGCTCGGTGCCGCGGTTGCCCGGTAACCGCGCCCGGGCCCTCAGCGCCTGTGACGGCGGCGCGGCCTCAGCCGCCCGAGAGCGCGGCCCTGGCTGGGTGTCGCAGCCCGGGCTCCTGCAGGCGGCCGCCCGGGCGATTCGCCAGAGGGAATTGTCCACCTGGAGCGTTGGTCTATTGCGACAGAATTCCTAAAGGTGCAGAGCATTGGCCTCTGCAAAAAGTTCCTCAGCGTGCAGAACATCGGTCTCTGCTGGGAGTCCTGAATTTCATTTGAAGGTAAAGACTGACTAAAAGTTGAACTTTTTGGTTTTGTTTCATCTGTGCTCTGAAAGAGAATGCCAAAGGAAATAGAGGATGTGATCATGCCAGTCTTCTGGCGCAGTAGTTCAGTGCCATGTACACCTGAGAGGATGAACAATAAATGGTCTACTGATTGTGCTTTTTTCACTGAAGAAATGCAACATCTTCTAAATATACTAGTCTATACAAATTTTTTTCCTATAGTAATTGCTCAAACTGCTTAAAGGTGAATGAGTTCTGTTCAAGTTTCAGTGAGTTTTTATCATCTGGTTATTAAAATTATTAGGGAGATGCCTCTGTATTGAGGTGCAAATGAGACCATATGCCAAAGTCAATAGTCTGGATTTTATGGCACAGTAAATGTGAGGAAGAAAGAGAGAGAAAGAAAAAAAGTGGGAGGGGGGGGGGGTTGGGAGGGGGGGGAGAAAGAGAGTGACCGAGACAGATTTAGTAGAAAATATCACCATTCCATGGATCCCATTGGCATACCATTAAATCCTCTTCTGGTCTTCTCTGTGGTGAGGTCTGGCAAAACGTAAGACTCCAATGGATTCATGGAGATTTGGGCAAGGTGGGACTGCCCAGGTACCTCCCTGGGGTGGGGCAAGTTTGTCTCTTGCTACTTTCAAATAATACAAAATCTTTAGTACCTGTATATCCTTGAGTCTTCCATGAAGTTGGGTTCTGGATTTTCAGATTTGTTGTGTTACTTTGCATGCCCTGCAGTCGTCTGGTGCAAGACCTCAGGAATGGGTCTGGGGGGCACTGTGGAGGTCTTTGATGGGAGGTTTGTGTGCAAACCTGGCCTCAGCAGAAGAGTCTGTGGCTATGACTTCCCAGCCTGAATGCAGACAGAGCTGATTTTCAGGACAGCTGCTGGGTTTGGCTTTGTTGTGGATAGGTTTTTCTCCTCAGCCTTGTTGACTTCTCCCCAGCCCTGAGATAATGGGGCAATAGTGTCACCTTGATCTTGTCTCAAGTTCCCTTAGGCAGCTCAACTCACAGTGCCAAGTTCCAGTCAGGAGGCATTTTCAGGGAAGGGTGGGCTTGGGTGGTCTCAGCTTCTTTCTACAGTTTTGTCACAATGGGCAGAAAGTCCTTTATAATGACATTTAAGCCATTTGCCATAACATTCCAGTCTCTCACGAGTCTCTCAGCTGTGAGGAGCAGCTGAGAGAGCAGGGGTGCTTTAGCCTAAAGAAGAGGAGGCCCAGGCCCACTCTAGCTATTTTTAAGTAATATTGAAGCTACAGCTTTGTCTGTTGCAAGTCTTATTAATGTTCAGCTTTTGAGCTCCAGGTTTCAGTATGATCCATCTTTGAATTGCACAAGGTAGCCATAGAGTTCAAGTAAAGTCCAACTAGAGGCCTAACTATACTAGCTCCTTACACCAAACAAGCACTTAGCTGCTTTCAAATAATATAACATTTTTAGCACCAGTATATGCCTTGAATCTGCCATGAATTGGGTTCTGGATTTTCAGAGTTCTATTGTTGCTTCTTCCAGTTTTGTTGAGGCATTGTCGCTCAGCTGCGACATCCTCCCTTGGAAATGGCGTCTGGATTGCCAAAGAAGACACCAACACCTCGTCTTTTGTGTAGAGAAGGACTGAAGCCTCATACTGTGAGTAGCCCCTGGGGCTGTGTTAAGGCTGGCAGTGCCCTGGTGTCCCTGCTCTCCCTGCCCCTGCTGTCCAGCAGTGCTGTGAAGCTGCAGAGCCCCTGCCCAGCCCTTTGTGCCGTGCTCCTGTTGCTGGGGGCTGTCCTGGTGCAGTGGGGAACACTGTGGGATGCTTCAGTTGTGTCTTGCCTGGCTGTGCCAGCGGAGCCAAGTGAAACCAATGTACAGCTGAAGGCCTGAGCATGTGTTCTGTCCCTTTCCCTTTGCCACAGGAATTCCTTCTGTCAGGCTGGGCACCCACCTGTGCTGCTCTGACCATCCTGCCCTTAGGCACCTGGGCATGTGGGGGAGAAGCACAAACTCTGCCCAAAGCCTTGAGAGCCAGGGCTGGTCCCAGCTGGAAGAGTTTCCAAAGCAGCTGTTCTGTCCCAGCTCCTGTGTGGGCACAGATGCAGCCCTGCAGGCAGCCCTGGAGCCAGGGCCACAAAGGTCCCTTGCTGTCTGCAGCTCACTTGACTGAAGATGCCCCACTGCTGAGGCTCTGTCAAGGAGATGCCTCTGTTTTCTTCTGTGGAGGGCTCTGTCAGCCCAGACAGAAAACAATTAGGGAGAACTAAAACCTGGACACATTCCTGTGCACCTCCCTCTAGGTACAACTTTGTTTTCTTGCATCTCTTGGACTCAGCCAGCAGCGATATCTCCCTGCTGTGAGTTCTGAGTGTTGTGCAGGGATGGAGTTGAGGCAGTTCTGAGAGCTCGTCCCCATTCTCTGGAAAGGTCACTGCCTCAATCCAATGAAACGTTAAGAGGAAACAAATGCCCAGAGAGCAGAAATCCCCAACCATGTCCCATCCAGTCAAGGAGAAGCTGATGGGACAGAGCCATGTGGCTGGAGTATGTGTATTCCATTCTGTCTTACTAATTTACTGATGCTAAGTATTTCAGCAGGAAACTTGCACGGCTTCCAGGACTGTCCTAGTGGCTGTGATCACAAGTTATTCCCCAGTGCCCTTGTTCAAGAAAAGCCTTTCTGAACAAGCACATCTCTGAGGCTCTAGCTGGTGTATTTTTGCCTTTCAGCTGCTTCCCTCGAAGTTCTTGAGGGAGAAGTTTCTCAGCAGGAAGAAGGAGGCCAGCACTGGGGGGAGTATTCTGCCCAGAATTGGCCCATTTCTAGGCAGGAGTGAGACTCGTCCAAAGGTAGCCTTTTCCTGCTCTTTTCCTTTCTGTTTCAAATGAAGTTTGAAGAGGGTGTGTGCTTGTATCAGGCTTGCCTCCAGCAAAATCCCTCAGTGTCCAGGTTGTGCTGTCATTGCAAAGTGCTGGGAGTGGTGGGCTGGGAGTCCTGATCTGCACTAAGCAACACAAATAACCTCTGCTGAAGCTGCTGGGCTGTGCTGGAGTGTAGCTGCCATTGCTAGCAGGGAGAAAGCTGGGGACACAAAGGCACAACATTGCCATTTGCCATTCTCCTGCTGAAGGAGCCACCTCTTGCTTTGGTGTGGTCACCATCAAATGCTTGGGGTCACAGGATTCCCTCCAGAGTGGCGGTGTTGGCCTTTGAAGGCCAAGGATCTGCAGGAATGACTTCAGATTGAACAAAACAAATTGCATTAGTGCTTTGGGCTGGAACAATGTGTTGGACCCTGATGGGGTGTTGGATTTTGCAGGCTGCCAGATGTACAGGGGACTGGCCCTGGGCAGAGGGGAATGGATGTGCTTTATGTGGATCAGTGCTGTCGTGGGTTGACAGCCTTTATCCCAATATCGTGTGTTGTGTCTGGCAGGCTTGGCCGTTTTGCTGCGGGGCGGGGCGGTGGGTGATTGAGTGTGACTGTTGGGCACCTTGGCTTTGGGCAAGGAACACAATCCAGCTTGCTGCTTGTGCTTGCTTGGGCGCTCCTGCCTCAGCTCTTAACCCGATAGCTGCTTTTTTTTTGCTGCTTTTTTTTTCTGCTTTCTGTGCTGTTTGGTTTTTTCCTTTCCCACAGGAGACGTTCCTTTTGTCTCTGCAGAAGATACTGGACGGCTCCGGACCTGACCTGGGACGTCCAGGACCCCGGAGTCTCCGAGAAGCTCAGCGCCTCCACAGCACTGCCTGGTTTTCTTTTCTTTTCTTGTGTTGGGAGTGTTCTTTGTCATTTGTCAATAAATAGGCACCCATTTTTCCACTGTGCTCCTCCCAATTCCTTCCCAACCCGGTATTGGGGAGGGGTGGTTGGAGGTTTGTTTTTAGGGGACTCCTTTTTGGAGATTTCCCTAATTTGTCCTAAACCAGGACATTCTTTTTGGTGCATTGGCTGGGAAATAGGAGGCCAAAGACAGTGAAAAAAAAAACCTATAACAATAATATTTTGGTTTTGGTTGTTTTGTGAGCATATTGGTAATTCATAATGTCATTTGGGGTGGAAGCCTGCGGTATTTCTGGTCCCTCGGGGTTTTGAAGTTTTAATACCTTTGTGGTCCCTAGGGTTATTTCCCACCCGGAAATAGCTCTGGTGTTGTCCCTAATAAGTAGCTCTTGTGGGCGGAGGCACTAACCAGAATAGTCATTGGGCTGGTCTTATGTGTGATGATTTGTCGGAGGTTTATAAAAATGCTGGACTTTGTTTCAGGAATGTATGGATTGTTGTCATGGCTGTGTACTCGGTTTGTTTGGAGACAAAAGAAGGGGCTTTTCAGCTTTCATTTTCCTTCTTCTCCTCCGAATTGTTGACATCTCTATTAGGAAATATTGATTTCCCCTGAGTTTAAAAGAAACCATCTTTCTGGCATTTAATTTATTAAGCCTTTTCTATACTGTCTGGAGTGTATATAAAATGAAAGCTGAGATTTCTAGTTGGTTAGAGACTCCTGATTCAGGAGTAAAACAAAACAGGAAAAATCTTGACTGGAGTGGGAAATGGCAGGATATGGGCCAGACTTTAAAGGAATTTTCTGATCCTATAGACTGGGACTTCCCATCTGATCAAATCCAGAACCCAGTCGAAGTGGCAAAGTATTTGAGGGAGAAATGCCATGGTGATACTAAGGAGGAAAGGATTACTGCAGTGAGCTGGGCCTTGGCATTTGTTTACCGTACTCTGCTAGATACTGTGGAGCAGCAGATAGCAGAAAGGGAACAGGGAGATAAGTTAGTTACTATCCCAGTGACCCAGGCTGCAGCTAACATCCCAGGCTCCAGGCTAGCAGCTGAATCAGACAATAGGCCTCAACCCATGGCTGTTGCAGCTAATACAAGAGGTGGAAAGTGTAAAGACAAGACCGATTGAGAAGGTGGAGGATGATGATGATGATGCAGGAGAAGGACCCTCACCAAAATCAGAGGCCACATCAAGGGCACAGATTCTGGAGCCAATATTGACTCCTTTTCTCTGAAGGACCTCAGAGGCCTAAGAAAGGATTACAGACGACAACCTGATGAATCTATAATTAGTTGGTTAGTCCGCCTTTGGGATGCTGCAGGGGAGGGAACGATTTTGGATGGTACTGAAGCGAGGCATTTGGGATCCCTGTCACATGATCCTGTCATCGATCAAGGTATGATGAGCAGGGCTAGACCTCACAGTCTCTGGGGAACGGGTCCTGGATGGTGTAGCACAAAGATACTTATGTGCAGATGATCTCTATATACAGCAGACACGGTGGAAGACCATAGAACAGGGATCCAACGTCTGAGAGAGAGATGGCGGTGGCAGAGCTCATTTCTCAGATGATATAACAACTAGGAATCGGACCTGGTACCATGCACACCTGTAATGTGGAGGAAGCTTGTGCGACTTGGGCCACCTGAATACGCTTCTGCCCTAGCAATAATGAAGCGGGATGATCCATATGAGACTGTGCTCGATATGGTTTGACCTTGGCGAGCGTATGCAGATGCTGTGCATGGTCCAACTCATGCCAGAATTGCAGCAGTGGAAACCGACTGCAGAAACTAGAGGACAAAATAGAGGAGAATCATAAGAAACTGCGGGAAGAGATTAAGGAGGACCTTATTCAAATCTCAGCTGTACAAATTAGAGGCCCTGGTATCCAACGCTGGCGCTCCTTTGATGGGGAGAGAAGGTACACCCACTGGGCTGAGTTATGGGACTTTCTGCGTGAGTCTGGAGAAGACATGAGGAGATGGGATAGAAAACCCACCGCTGCTTTGGCACACTGGGTGCGTGTTTTGAAGGAAAGAGGAAGTATCACCAAAAGAGAGCAGCTCCGGTTGCTCGTAGCCGAGATGTTAAGTATGATGATGACGATGACATGTCCGATCCCTTGAAGGAACTTCTAAGGCATACGCCCAAGGAAAGAAGGACAATCTGGCTTAGAGGGGCCCTGCCTCTAGCCAGGGAGAGGCACGGGAAAACCGGGTCTTTTTGGAAGGTGTGGATCAGATGGCCTGGCACATCAGAGCCACAAGACTATGAAGCATTGGTTGACACTGGATCACAGTGTACCTTAATGCCATCGGAACACGTGGGGACAGAACCTGTTTCCATTGCTGGAGTGTGACGGGGATCACAACAGTTGACTTTGTTGGAAGCTGAGGTGAGCTTGACTGGGAAGGAGTGGCAGGAACATCCGATTGTGACTGGTCCAGAGGCTCCGTGTATTTTGGGCATAGACTTCCTCCGAAATGGCTATTACAAAGATCCTAAGGGACTCAGGTGGGCTTTTGGAATAGCTGCAGTGGAGATAGAGGGTATTAAACAATTGAATACCTTGTCTGGACTATCAGAGAATCCATCTGCAGTAGGACTCTTGAAGGTAGAGGAGCAACGAGTGCCAATTGCCACCTCAACAGTGCACCGCAGGCAGTACCGGACGAATCGAGATGCCGTGATCCCCATCCACAAGATGATCCAAGAGCTGGAGAGCCAGGGGTGGTCAGTAAAACCCACTCACCCTTTAACAGCCCTATCTGGCCTGTGTGAAAATCTGACGGTGAATGGAGATTGACTGTGGATTATCGTGCCTTGAATGAAGTGACTCCACCACTGAGTGCGGCTGTACCAGACATACTGGAACTGCAGTACGAGCTGGAGTCCAAGGCAGCAAAGTGGTACGCGACCATCGATATTGCTAACGCATTTTCTCCATTCCTCTGGCAGTAGAATGCAGGCCTCAGTTTGCTTTCACATGGAGGGGTGCAGTATACCTGGAACCGATTGCCCCAGGGGTGGAAACACAGTCCTACCATCTGTCATGGACTGATCCAGGCTGCACTAGAAGAGGGTGAGGCTCCAGAACATTACAATATATTGATGATATCATTGTTTGGGGAACACGGCAATAGAAGTGTTCAAGAAAGGAGAGAAGATCATTCATATTCTCCTGAAAGCCGGATTTGCCATTAAGAAGAGCAAAGTCAAGGGACCTGCCGAGAAATCCAGTTCTTGGGGGTGAAGTGGCAAGGCGGACGGCGTCAGATTCCTGCGGATGTTATTAACAAAATCACTGCTATGTCCCCACCAACTGATAAGAAGGAAACCCAAGCTTTCTTAGGTGCTATAGGTTTCTGGAGGATGCACATCCCTGAGTATAGTCAGATTGTGAGACCCCTTTATCTGGTTACCCCCAAGAAGAACGACTTCCATTGGGGCCCTGAGCAGCAGCAAGCTTTTGTCCAGATCAAGCAGGAGATCGCTCATGCTGTAGCCCTTGGTCCGGTCAGGATGGGACCAGATGTGAAGAACGTGCTCTACTCTGCAGCCGGGAGCCATGGTCTGTCCTGGAGCCTTTGGCAAAAGCTGCCTGGTGAGACCCGAGGCCGACCATTGGGATTTTGGAGTCGGAGCTACAGGGGGGTCTGAAGATAACTATACTCCGACAGAAAAGGAAATCTTGGCCGCCTATGAAGGAGTCCAAGCCGCTGGAGAGGTGATTGGTACAGAGGCTCAACTCCTTCTGGCACCCGACTACGGTGCTGGGATGGATGTTCAGAGGAAAGGTTCCCTCTACCCCCACCATGCCACCAGTGCTACTTGGAGTAAGTGGATTGCCCTCATTCATGGCCTTTCGAATTGGGAAGTTAAATCGCCCTGGGATTTTGGAAATAATTACAAATTGGCCCGAAGGTGAGAGCTTTAGTGTCATTGGATGAGGAACAAGAGCCAGTGACCCGGGTTGAGGAAGCTCCGCCATACAATCAGTTGCCAGCAGAAGAAACACGTTTTGCTCTATTCACCGATGGTTCTTGTCGCGTCATAGGGATGAAACGGGAGGTGGAAGGCAGCTGTATGGAGTCCCACTCGACGGGGTTGCAGAGGCTACTGAAGGAGAGGGTGAATCCAGTCAATTTGCTGAAATCAAAGCTATTCAACTGGCCCTAGGTATTGCAGAGAGAGAAGTGGCCAAGGCTCTATTTGTATACCGATTCTTGGATGGTAGCCAACGCTCTATGGGGATGGCTGAAGAGATGGAAAGAGGCGAACTGGCAGCGCACAGAGGAAAACCAATTTGGGCTGCGGAAGAGTGGAAAGATATCGCCACTCAAGTTGGTTAGAGAAGTTACCTGTGAAGGTTCGCCATGTAGATGCCCATGTCCCCAGAAGTAGAGCTAACTAATGAAGAGCAGCAAAACAACCAACAAGTACATCAGGCTGCAAAGATAGGGGAGTTGAAGATAGATCTTGACTGGGAGCATAAGGGAGAGTTATTCTTAGCACGATGGGCCCATGATGCCTCAGGCCACCAGGGTAGGCATGCCACCTATAAGGGGCACGCAGGGACCCGAGGGGGTGGATCTGACCATGGACAGTATCTCTCAGGTTATTCGTGACTGTGAGACGTGCGCTGCCATTAAGCAGGCCAAGCGGGTGAAGCCCCTCTGGTATGGGGGCGGTGGTCAAGGGTACAAGTATGGGGAGGCCTGGCAGATTGATTACATCACACTGCCTCAAACCCGCCAAGGCAAGCGCTATGTACTAACCATGGTAGAAGCCACCACGGGATGGTTGAAACCTACCCTGTGTCTCATGCTACAGCCCGTAACACTATCTTGGGCCTTGAAAAGCAGGTCCTTTGGCGGCACGGTACTCCCGAGAGAATTGAGTCGGATAATGGAACTCATTTTAAAAACAATCTTATTAATACTTGGGCTGGGAACATGGCATCAGTGGGTGTACCATATCCCCTATCATGCACCAGCTGCAGGGAAGGTGGAAAGGTATAATGGATTGTTAAAAACCACCTTAAAAGCATTGGGTGGGGGTCTTTAAGAAACTGGGAGCAGCATTTGGCAAAGGCTACCTGGTTAGTTAACACTGAGGTTCCACCAACCGAGCGGGTCCTGCTCAGTCGGAGCTCCTTAATATAGTAGATGGGGATAAAGCCCCAGTGGCCCCATGTCAGAGGTTTGTTGGGAAAGACAGTATGGATCAACCCTGCCTCGAGTACAGACAAACCCATCCGTGGGATTGTCTTTGCTCAAGGACCAGGTTATACATGGTGGATAATGCAGAAAGATGGAACAACACGGTGTGTACCTCAGGGAGACCTAATTGTAGGATGAGAGTCATATATGAATGTCATTGTTTGTTGAATGTAAGACAGAAGGAAACTGTAAGTGTCAAAGGTCTGAGCAAGTAAGATGAGAGGAATGCGTAAGGTAAAAGGTGTGAGTAAGTGAAATGAAAGTTTTTTTATTGTATGTTCAGGGATATGGGAGGGAGGGGTGGAGGTCATGGGTTGACAGCCTTTATCCCAATATCGTGTGTTGTGTCTGGCCTTTCCCCCCTCCCGGCCGTTTTGCTGCGGCGGGACGGGAGGGAGGGGTGAATGTGACTGGGGCACCTTGGCTTTTGGCTTTTGCTGCTTGGCTTGGCTTGCTGCTGCTTGCTTGCTTGCTCGCTCCTGCCTCAGCTCTTAGCCGATAGCTGCTTTTTGCTGCTTTTTTCTGCTTTCTGTGCTGTTTGGTTTTTTTTTCTTTTTTCTTTCGTTCCCTTTCTTACCCCCGAAGATACTGGACCGGCTCGGACCTGACCTGGGACGTCCAGGACCCCGGAGTCTGCGAGAGAAGCCTCAGCCTCCACAGCACTGCCTGGTTTTCTTTTTCTTTTCTTGTGTTGGGAGTGTTCTTTGTCATTTGTCAATAAATAGGTTTTGTTTTCCACTGTGCTCTCCTCGAGGGAATTCCTT
>JALJVW010003903.1:0-10160 GCA_024865655.1 Emberiza elegans
GTCCTGCACGAGCACATGATGGTCTTCCACATGGTGCAGGCAGTCAGGCGAAAGAGCTCTGTCTCAGGGAGGTCCGGGACACAGCATTGTTGCCCGGGCCGCAGCGGGAGCTGAGCTGGCTGCCAGCCCTGCCCCTGTCCCTCAGCACACAGGCAGCCCAGCCCTGACACAGGGCAGGCAAAGGGAGGAGCCAGGGCCCTGGAATTTCTGGAAAGTGTCAGACACCTGGGACAGGCTGCACAGGGTGATGTGGGCTGCTGAGCCCCTGAGCCTTAGGGCACGTGGGCCCCTTACCTGTCACATGATGGGGCCACACGCAGGAGAGCCATCACCACATCAGCAGGCTGTGCCTCTGTCAGATCCAGAAGGGGCCTGTACAGGTTGTAATTAGGAAACTCGTTGGCCGCAAGCCACTGGTGGATGTACCTGACTCATGGCGGGCACCTGGAGGAGGCAGGGAGACTTGGAAGCAGCCAGAGGGAGTAATGTGCCCAGCTGCCCCAGTGAGCAGCAGGCGTGCCTTGGGAGGCCAAGCAATTGCTGGGAGGACAGAAGCCAGGCCACAGGCTGCTTACTTGATTTGGACTGAAGGACCTCCTCCACAAGCATATCCAGCAGGGCAGCACTGGTCTTGGTTTTGAAGAGGGAGGGTACGCCTGAGCACGCTGCCCATGCCGCTGGTCTCTTCCCTCCCGAATCCTCTTCATGAATGTGCCAACCATCTGTAGCAGAAGGGCAAGAAGCCAGAGATGTTGCATGGAGTGCTTGAGCACGGTGCTGGGCTGAGCAGTGACAACAGGCCCAGCCCTGGCTGGGGATGGCTGCAGGTACCTGCGCTGTCCTGGCGGAAGAGGCCACGGGTGCGTGGCTGCCCTTGTGTGGGCGCTGCACGGCTGCACCTGGCAAAGAGCGAGCACAGGCTGAGCTGAGGGGCTGGGAGAGGCCGGAGAACACAAGGCCAGCTCTGCGCTGCCCAGGCAGGACAGCCCCGCCATGCCCCAGGGCACAGAGCACGGCTGTGGGGCGTCTGTCCCGCCCCTGCTCTGTCCTGTCCATGGGCATGTCCCCAGGAATGGCATGGGATGGGATGGGATGGATGGGATGGGATGGGATGGGATGGGATGGATGGGATGGCATGGGATGGGATGGGATGGGATGGGATGGGATGGGATGGGATGGGATGGGATGGGATTGGGCTATGTTGGCTTCAGGCACCAGCCCTGTGTCTCGGCTCTGCCACTCACCCTTCTGCAGTAGCTGGAACTGCTCCACCTCTTCAGGCTGCTGTGCCGGAGCAGTTCCAGGGCCTTCTTTCACCTCCTTCGCCCAGGCCAGCTTGGGCACGCTCACAGGTCTGTGCTCTACCTCACTGCCTGGATTCATGGCTACTTGCACGAGCAGATGGCTTGGAAAAGGTCGGAGTCAGCAAGTGCTGCAGTTGTGCCTTGAAGGCACCTGCAGGAGTGAAGTCTTGGCAAGGCTACAGGACGGCAAGTCCTGCACTCTGGTCTTGAGGGCTCCAGCCACAAGGACAGGAGACTCCTCGTCAAGGACCGTGCTCAGCAAATGCCACGGTCTGCCCTCAAGGGCACCTGCAGAAGAGAAGCCTCGGGAAGGCCAGAGGTCACCTGCAGGAGTAACACCTCGGGAAGGCTCTGGGTCAGCACAAGGAACGAGGGCACTGTGCTCTGTCCTGTCGCGTGCACTGAGCACTGTGGTGTGGCCACCCTCGTTGCCAACACCTATGTCACTGCATGTCACAAAGGTCCCATTCCATGGCACGGTGACCATGCTGCACCATGTCACAAAGGGCCCTTGCACACCCTGCCACCTGCTCTGGGGCTGCCCCCAGCCCCCAAAGAGGCCCAGGTTGGAAGGATTGCCTTGCCCCAAGTGTCTCAGACAGCCCGACAGGATCTTTAGGAACACCTAAAACCATAAGCAAAGGCTGCCCTGCTCGGCAGGCTCAGGGCAGCAGGAGCCCCCAGCGGTGGCTGCTGACCGCCGGTGGAAGGCATGGGGCCTTCCACAGAATCGCACGGCCTCGACTGCTTGCATGGTGGCTGCCGGCTGTGGTGACAGAGACAAGGATTGTGTGAGCCAGGCACAAATGCTGCTCTGAGCCCTGGCGCCCAGGGAGCACTGATATCAGCAGGTGTGGCAGAGTCCCTGCTAAAGCAGAGTCCCCGAGCCCTGGCAGCGCTGGTGCCATGTCCCGCCCCAGAGACCTGGCCCTCAAGAGGGCTTCTCTGCCAGAGGCAGCCAGCCAACGTGCACTGGGGCTAGCCCATCCCTACAGGGGCTCTTGGGAGGAGCACCTGCAGCAACTGGTGGCAACACTTGGGTACATGTCAGATGATGTTGCTCCTTCCTGGAATGATTTTTTCAAGGAAGGGATTAGCAGCACAGAAAGACCAGCAACTAGAGAATTTCACAGGACAAGAGACTCCACCAAACACTGTCGTGTTTCTTGTGCTTTTTGTCTCTCTTGCACTCTGAAAGAAAAGGGTGGCCAGCCTCTGCCTCCACTGTCCACTTGCTGCTGTGTCTTCCTGTGGCAGCTCACGTAAACAACTGGCTGCCTGCTGAGCACGGCAATGGATGACCCTGAAACAGGAGGTCCCGGTGAACATCAAGACAGACACCTGGGGAAATTGCAGAGGATGGGGATAACTCTGGGAGGACAAGCTGTTCCTGTGTCTCCGGTGATGCTGCCAGCCCCTGAAGGAGCAGCCCTAGACAAGTGCTGGGCCATGTCCTGCTCTTTCTGCTGTCAGATGCACACAGGACAGACTTGTTGCCCACAGGTCCACCAGACCTGATCCAGGGACAATGGAAGCCCATGCATTGGTAGGAATGGGCTCCAGCAAACAAAGCAGGATCTTCCAGCAGCAAAAGCCTGAGCCTGTAACCAAGCCATGTCCTCAGCAGACACCAAAGTGCTTCCTTCCAGCCCTGAATGGTGGCCATAAGTGCCTGCCTTTCTTCAGCACCTGCTGCTTCTTTTGTTCTGCCGTCCGGGATTTGAGTTGGAAGCTCGTGCACATCATTTTTAAGGTGCCTGCACAGAGGAGAAGGACGGCGGCTGCAGGCGCAGGGCCGTGCTGCCCGTCACGATGGCATCAATGTCGCTGCCTTGGGACGCCTGCCAGATGAAGGCAGTAGTCTGCCCTCAAAGCACACAGTCACCAGTCAGTAAGGGCACAGGCTGCGGTGGCAAATGCCAAGCATTGTGTTGAGGCTGGCAAGCCAAGAGAAAGCCATTGTGGCTGAGCGTGCTGAAGCCTTTGCTAAATCATGCAATAGCACAGTCTCCTACAGTTTGGAATGGCAGCTGGCGCATGAGCGCCGCCTGGAGCAGGTGCGGGCGCTCGGCTGCTGCTGTTCCTGTCTTGGCGCGCTGGTGTTGTTTCTGTGGCATCTGGAGCCGCTTTGGCAGCAGCGACTCAGCAGCCCTACTCGAGGAGACATGGCCGCCCTGGCCACGGAGGCAGAAGCTCTGTGGGCCCAGAGCTCTGTGTCAGCAGGGCCTCATCCTCAGCACCAAGGCCTGGGCAGCCGCGGGGGATCGGGCCGGCCACCAGCCCTGCTCTGCCCACTGCCCTGGCAGCACCCAGTGACCGTGCCCTGGCAGGGCCCCTTTGCCCTCATGGTCCCCAGCCAGCCCAGTCTGGGAACCTCGGGGTGGTTCCCACCCTCCTGCTGAGGCCCAGCCTGCAGGGCTTCTGGCCCAGGCGTGGGATCCTCTCTGGGGAAGCGCCAGAGCAGCCGTATGTCAGGAACAAGGCTGACACGCACCCCCAGGGCTTCCCAGCAGCCCGGCCCCTCAGGGCCTTCTGTCCCTTGGAGCCTCCAGCCACCCATCCCCCTCCAGGGCCCTCGTGCCTCCCCAGCACCTTGTCCCGTCAGAACCTCCACAGCACCTCATCCCTTCACGGCCTCCCACAGCCCCATCACCCCCTCAGGGTCTGCTGGCTCGGCCATGCTGCCCGCAGGCGGGCAGCCCTGAGGGAGCTCAGAGGAGCTTCATTGGGGGAGGGCAGCCTCAGAGGCCCTCAGCAATGCAGCCAGCAACACATGGGCAGGAGGACACAGATGGCCCCTTCCTGGCTGGGCAGGAGGGCTTGTGGCCATCTCCAGGCCCCGCTCCTGGCAGGGATCCCTGCAGCTGCGGCCCCTGCCCAGCCCGGCTCTGTCGCCAGTGCACAAAGGCTTCAGCAGAACCACCTGCAAAAAGGCCAAGGGCTTCTGGCCATTTTCCACTCCCCACTGCACACCTGGGCAGCCCGCTTACACAAGGACCGATTTTCCCTCTTCCCCGTGCCCTGCGGATGCTGGGCACCAAAGAGAGCTCCTGGGAGTCTGGGTATTAGAACACATTCTATATTTATATTCTAAAGAGCAACTACAATGAAGGAATAAAACAATCTTAAAGAAAAGAAAAATCCCCCCTGGCTCAGAAGGCCCCAGCAGACAGAGAGCCTCTCAAATCAGCTCTCCTCAGAGCTCCAGCAGCACAGCCAGCTGTGGCCCCAGAGACAAGGCCGCTTCTTGCATGCCCTGCCAAACTGATCTTGCAGCTTCTGCAAGATGGAGCCCGGAGCTCTCTCCACAGCCCGGAGGACAAAGGCTGTTTCGAGAGCCAGGCTTCTGGCGGCAGGGCTGATGTCCTCTGCCTTGTCTTCAAGGGCTGCGAGAGAGAGGAACAGAGCCACGGTCAGATTCCGGATCTTTGGGGACCCGAGGAGACCCCCCCAGCCAGCGCCATCCCAGCCGGCTCTGGCCATGGCCAGGAGGGAGCAGGGAGCAAGGGCATCAGCCCGAAGCTACTGGCCACTAATGCCCCACGTGGGCCTGAAATGGGAGCGTGTGCTGTGGGCACGGCAGCCCTGCTGCGCAGACAGGAGCAGAGCCCTGGGCACGGGGCAGGGATTGCAGCTGCCGGGGCAGGCAGGGCTGGCAGCCCTCTGGCCTCACTCACTGAGCAGATGGGCGGAGGGCTCTCGCTTGGCCCCTGAGGTGCAGCCAGCCATCCCTGGGAAGACAGAGCCTGTCAGGGCTGTGGCACAGCTCCCTGCCAACCCAGGCGGGCGGCTACTCCGGCCTGGCCACGGCTCCTGGCCCGCGAACTCGGGCCGCATCGCCGCCCGCAGCCGCCCCAGAACGCGGCCTGCGGAGAGAAACGAAGCGCGCCGAGGCAGGCGGGGCTCCACGCGCTGGGCACGGGCCAGCGCTGCCGGGGCAGCAGGCGGGGCCGGGGAGCCGAGGCTGCGGGCGGGAGGAAGGGCAGCCAGGCTCGTGGCTCACCGGAGCTGAACCTGATGTGGCCGCCTGTCGCAGGGGGCTCCTGTGGGCTCTCCAGGTACTGGGGCGTGGTGCACGTGCTCTGCGGCTCGGCTCTGTCCTGCCAGCTGGAGAGCGGCAGGAGGTCACTGTGCAGGCTCAGCCCCTGGCCGGGCACTCCGTGCGGCCAGCACTGGCCTCCCCTGCCCGCAGAGCCCTGCCAGGAGGGCAGCAGCCGCCCCGGCGGCTCCTGACGGGGCAGCGGGCCGGCTGCTGCCGGGGAGCCGCAGTGCCGCCCGCAGCCCGGCTGGGCCGAGCTCCATCGGCACCCGGCCGGGGCCACAGGAGCTGGGAGCAGAGCCCGCTGCCCAGGGAAGGCAGCGGGCGTGTGGGAGGCGCAGGCTGCGGCCTTGGCTGCAAGGACTGGGTAGGGGCGCGGCTATAGCCACTCACTGGGCAGCGCAGCCAGAGGGCTTCTCCAGCCTGAGGCAGGGGCTTGCAGGCCGTCCCTTACAGGGCCTCGCCCGAACCTCCAGGTCTGATCCAGCCGCAACATGCGTTGGAATCCTTCCTGTACAGGAATCTGGCTGAACAATGCAGCGTTTCGGGGAGGCCTGGGGGGCATAGGCCCCGAGATGGCACCTGGGCCGGAGCTGGGACCTGCACAGGTCCCTGTACCAAGGCCAGGAGGAGGCTGCAGCAGCCCAGCAGGAGGCAGCAGAGCCCCTGGGAGGCGGCTGCAGCTGAGTCCTCACCTCTGCCACAGCGCTGGTTCTCGTCATGGCAGTGGATGAAGAGTGAGAGCAGGCTCTGGCGCACGTGTGACTTCAGGGCCTTTTGTCCCCTTCCGGTAAAAATATAGCATCTCGGAAGATGAACATGGAGCACAACTGCACCTGGCTGTCATCCTGTATGAAAGGAAGGGAGACCTCGGCATTGGCTGCTTCCGCCCACCTGGGCCCAGGGCTGAAAATGCACAGGGCACAAAGTAGGCGGGCAGCAGCCGGTGGCCGTGGCTGGAGGCGCAGAGCCTTCGTTGTCAAAAGCGGCAGGGCGCCCCAGCCAGCTGCAGGGCGAGGGGGCTATGGGGCACCATTGCACAGGAACAAACCGCTGAGGAGAACCATGGTCATCCTAAGCACGTCCTGTCATTTTTTCCTGCAGGGCTGCCAGCCTTTCATGCAGGCTCCACATTCTTACGGCCTGGGTGAACACAGTGTGTGCCCAGGCACCATCCTGCAGCCACAGGGCCCAAAAGCCAAAGGGCTGTGCCAAAGCACTCGGGCAGCTGGAGGCGGGAGGCAGGAGGCTGGGAGCAGCTGCCTCAGTGCCAGAAGGCAGCCAAGGCCAAGCCTTCCCCAGGCCCGCTGGCATCATGGCTTCAGCCGCTGCCCTCTTCTCCGAGACACTGGTGCCGGGGACCAGGAGCCCTCTGGGTGCCAAGTGACGCATCTCCCTGCACTTGCTCTGGGTTCTTGGACAGGACCTCAGGGCCGCTGTAAAGCATTCTCTCAAGTCAGGCAGTCAGGATCTGAGGCACAAGGCTGGTGCACAGGGGGGGCAGGCAACAGCACAGGGGCGCAGGCCCCGTCCCGGGCAGGTGCCACAGGGCAGAGGCCAGGCAGTGGCAGCCAGGCTCCTGCCTCCACACAAGGGAACGCCATGGCGGTAAATCTCGGGATAGCCCGCGTCTTTGCTAGGCAGCCCCAGCAGGTGGAATCGGTCCCAGCCATTTTCTGACAGGAGGAAATAGGAAAGCAAAACCTGAGGCAGCAGGGTAAACCTCTGCAAGGACTGTCACCCCTCTCCAGCACCCCCTGCAAGAGTGAGCAGGCCCTCTGGGCGGTGGCTGCTCTTGGAGCACGCTCCTCTCCCAGCCTTTTGCAGTCTCCCTGGCTGTCCCTTGGTGACAAGGCCTTTGTGGCCCACGACCACGGGCGCACCCGGGCACACAGGGCACAAATGCCGGGGGCAGCTGGGGAGCAGGGGTCTCACCTGGCCAGCAGGCCCACAGCACAGTGGTGGGTGTCAGCGCAGAGCAGCGTGTCCCAGCCACGCTTGTCTTCCATTGCCGCCACCACATCCTCATAGTGCAGTCGGCAGAGCAGGGCCCTTCAGGGTCTGCTCTGCAAAGCTGTGTGCAGAGCAAAGCCCAGGTCACGCTGGGAGCACTGGCTCCGACCCCTGGGCACATGGTAGGGACAGGAGGACTGGCATGGAGCACCTGTTGGGGTCAGTGGCAAGGCCGTGTTGCTGCTGGCATCCCTTCCAGAAAAGGTATCAACCGCCTCTGGCATATCCAAGGTGCTGAAGAGCATGGAAGAGCAGGTGCACAAAGAGGCGGGGGAAATGCACGGTCACTACATGTGGGACACAGGGGCATCTGGAGGATCTTCCACATCACCACAGTGGCCTGCAAAGGGACAGAGCAGCCCAAGCTCAGGGCCGAGGTGTATGTGTGGCTGAGCCCAGCGTGGGAAGGAGGCCAGCGGAGACGCCGGGAACACGGGCCTGGTGGCTCTGAAGCTGCCCCTAGGCCAGGTTTCAGCCCGGTGCCTGGGGCAGGGAGACACCGTGGGGAGGGAAGGATGGAGAGCTGATGGAGAGGTGAGCTTGGGGTGAGCAAAGGCCAGTTGCAGAAACTCACAGCCAGGGCAAGGACAGCCGTGTGGTCCCCATCGGAGGTGCACGTGCTGTGCTCTGGCCAGATTAGCCAGCACATCAAGAGTGCGAGCATGGCTGGCTCTGCAGTCCCGGGCACGAGCACATGATGGTCTTCCACATGGTGGTAGCAGCTCTGTGGGGAAAGAGCTCTGTCTCAGGGGTCTGGGACACAGCACTCTGGCCTGGGCCTGTGGGGGGGAGCTAAGGCTGGCTGCCAGCCCTCCCCTTGTCCCTCAGCAGACAGGCAGCCCAGCCCCTGACATGCCAAGCGGGCAGGGGGGAGCCAGAGGCCCTGGAATTCTCTGAGTGTCAGACACCTGGGACAGGCTGGCCTGGGGTGATGGGCTGCTGAGCCCTGAGCCTTGTGGGGCACGTGGGCCTGCCTATCACATGATGGGGCCCACACGCGGAGAGCCATCACCATCAGCCCAGGCTGTGCCTCTGTCAGATCAGAAGGGGCCTGTACAGGTTGTACTCAGGAGGCTTCGTTGTGCCAAGCCACTGGTGGATATGCCTGACCATGGCGGGCACCTGGAGGGAGGCAGGGGAGACTTGGGAAGCTGCCAGGAGGAGTAATGTGCCCAGCTGCCCCAGAAATTACTTCCTTGCCACTGCGCTGCCATGGCCTCAAGGCTTCCAGTGAGCAGCAGGCGTGCCTTGGGAGGCCAAGTGGTGCTGGGAGGACGGGGCCAGGCCACAGGCTGCTGCTTGATTTTGGACTGAGAGGACCCTCCTCCACAACATATCAGCAGGGCAGCACTGGTCTTGGTTTTGAAGGGGGGAGGGTGCGCTCTGAGCCACGCTGCCCATGCCGGCTGGTCTCTTCCTCCTGAATCCTCTTCATGAATGTGCCAACCATCTGGCAGAAGGGCAGAAGCCAGAGATGTTGCATGGAGTGCTTTGAGCACGGTGCTGGGCTGAGCAGTGACAACAGGCCCAGCCTCGGCTGGGATGGCTGCAGGTACCTGCGCTGTCCTGGCGGAAGAGGCCACGGTGCGTGGCTGCCCTTGTGTGCGCAACGGCTGCACCTGGCAAAGAGCGAGCACAGCTGAGCTGAGGGGCTGCGTGGAGAGGTCGGAGAACACACACAAGGCCAGCTCTGCGCGGCCCAAACCAGGGACCCCGCACGCCCAGGGCACAGAGCACGGCTGTGGGGCGTCTGTCCCGCCCCTGCTCTTCTCTGTCCATGGGCATGTCCCTGGAATGGCATGGGATGGCATGGGATGGGATGGGATGGGATGGGATGGGATGGGATGGCATGGGATGGGATGGCATGGGATGGGATGGCATGGGATGGGATGGCATGGGATGGGATGGCATGGGATGGGATGGCATGGGATGGGATGGCATGGGATGGGATGGCATGGGATGGGATGGCATGGGATGGGATGGCATGGGATGGGATGGGATGGCATGGGATGGGATGGCATGGGATGGGATGGCATGGGATGGGATGGCATGGGATGGGATGGCATGGGATGGGATGGCATGGGATGGGATGGCATGGGATGGGATGGGATGGCATGGGATGGGATGGCATGGGATGGGATGGCATGGGATGGGATGGCATGGGATGGGATGGGATGGCATGGGATGGGATGGCATGGGATGGGATGGCATGGGATGGGATGGGATGGATGGGATGGGATGGCATGGGATGGGATGGCATGGGATGGGATGGCATGGGATGGGATGGCATGGGATGGGATGGCATGGGATGGGATGGCATGGGATGGGATGGCATGGGATGGGATGGCATGGGATGGGATGGGATGGCATGGGATGGGATGGCATGGGATGGGATGGCATGGGATGGGATGGCATGGGATGGGATGGCATGGGATGGGATGGCATGGGATGGGATGGGATGGATGGGATGGGATGGCATGGGATGGGATGGCATGGGATGGGATGGCATGGGATGGGATGGCATGGGATGGGATGGCATGGGATGGGATGGCATGGGATGGGATGGCATGGGATGGGATGGCATGGGATGGGATGGCATGGGATGGGATGGCATGGGATGGGATGGCATGGGATGGGATGGCATGGGATGGGATGGCATGGGATGGGATGGGATGGGATGGGATGGGATGGCATGGGATGGGATGGCATGGGATGGGATGGGATGGCATGGGATGGGATGGCATGGGATGGGATGGCATGGGATGGGATGGATGGGATGGGATGGCATGGGATGGGATGGCATG
>JALJVW010003904.1:0-14035 GCA_024865655.1 Emberiza elegans
ACTGGGAATGACTGGGAACACACACAGGAGTCCCAGAGGACCATGACACCTGGGGGCAACTGGGACCTCATGTGGGCAAGGGGACTGTGCATTGGGATGACTGGGAGCAACCATGGAACCTGGGACCATGCTGGGAAGAACTGGGATCATGGAGTGTCTGGGAGGACTGGGACTATACTTGGGGCAAATGGGATCACACTGGGAGGGAACAGAAAGCAGCTGGAACCATGCTGGGGCAACTGGGACCATACTGGGATCACAGTGGAAGAGGCTGGGCCCATGCTGGGATGGACTGAGGATCATACTGGATCTTACTTGGAGCAACTGGGACTGCCTGAGGGGTGACTGGACAACTGGCTGATGTTGGTGAGCAACTGGGATCAGGCTGCAAGCAACTGAGGACACCTGGGGTGAATGGGAACATACTGGGGGCAACTGGGATTTTGGGAGAGACTGAAACCTACAGTGGGGGTAAATGGGAACAATTGGAACCACACTGGATGATAATGGGAACAGCTGTGCCCATGTTGGGGTCATACTGGGATCCTACTGGAACTGACTGGCATCATACTGGGATTGACAGGAATAGTAATGGGAGTATCTGAGTGACTGGGATCCTACTGGAACCAGACTAGGAGTGACTGGAAAGGTGCTGGCTGCTGACTGGAACCATGCTGGAGGTGACTGGGAACAACTGGGCCCACTGGGAGTGACAGGGAGTCATTCTAGGCATGACTGGAATCATACTGGGAGGGACTGGGGCCATACTGGGTGCGGCTAGAACCATACTGGGGGGACTGGGTGCAACTGGGATTATCCTGGGAGCCACTGGGATTACAGCAGGTGAGAATGGATCCTGACAGGGGTTTACTGGGAACTACTGGGCCCATATTGATAGGAAAATGTGGCACATTGGGAGCAACTGGGATCAACTGGAAGGTACTGGAACCATGCTGAGGGGACGAAGGATAGAACTGGGGCAATGGGTATCATACTGGGAGCACCTGGGATGACACTTTGGGCAACTGCCAGAAACTGGGATCTTGTTGGAGGCAACTGGGAGTAGCTGGGAAAGACTGGGATCATTCTGAGCTAATCAGAATCTCACTGGGGCAACTGGGATATACTGCGAGTGTCTGTGACCACACTGGGGGGACTGGAACCACACTGGAAACAGCTGGAACCATGCTGGGGGCAACAGGGAGTGAGTGGGACCATGCTGAGAGGGACTGGGACTATTCTAGGGACAGCTGGGATCATACTGGCAGGAACTGGGAACAACTGGAACTATTCTGGCAGCAGCTGGGATCATACTGGGATCACAGTGGGAGCAGCTGGATCCATGCTGGCTGAGACTGGGATCACACTGAGGGTAGCTGGAATCATACTGGGATTGACAGGGAGTGGCTGTGACCAACTGGAATCAGGCTAAAAGCAACTGTGAGAAAATGGGAGTGACTGGGAGCATGCTGGGGGTGACTGGGGTATACTGGGAGAGACTGGGAGTCACAGGGATCATACTGGAAGCTACTGGGGTCATGCTGGCATTGATAGGGAGCAACTGGGATCACACTGGGGGCCACTGGCATCATACTGGGAGTGACTGGGATCATACTGGGATTATAGTGGGTGTCAATGGACCCTGACTGGGGGTTACTGGGAGCTACCAGGCCCATGCTGAGAGCTCCCTGAACACACACTGGGAGGAACTGGGAGCAACTGGGAATGACAGGATGCATGCAGGTGACAACTGGGATGTCCTGGCAGTGACTGGGATAAAACTGGGGCAGCTGAACCACACTGAGGTAACTGGGAGTGCCTGGCAATGACTGGGAGAATGTTCAGGGCAACTGGGATATACTGGGAGTGCCTGAGACCATGCAGGTGGTGACTGGGACAGACTGGGAGCCACTGGGAATATGCTGGGGGGAGCTGGGACCATGCTGGGGGCAACTGGGGGCAAGTGTGAGTGACTGGGGCCCTGCTGGGGGACTGGGACTGGGATCATACTGGGATCACACTGGGGTGAGGAGGACACAGCCAGCAATGGGGATCAAACTGGGGCTGGTGGGGCTGGAAATCAAAGGGGACTTTGGGACCAACTGGAACGGGGCCCCTAAAAATCCTGCCTGGAGCACTGGGAGGACTGGCTCCCTTGGATCATGCTGACAGCAACCCCTGGGACTGGAGTTTACCAGCCATCCTGGACCCCCTGCTGGGATGACACTGGGATCCCATGAGGACTCCCCAGGCCTCCAGACTGGACTCCCATGGGGGCTTGACCCTGGGGATGCCCTGGAATGCCTGGGTCCCCATTCCTGCCTTTCCCAGCCCAGGGCCCTACCTTTGTACAAAACCAGGGACCCCCTGAACTCCATTCCTGGAACATTCCAGGTGTCCCCCCCTTCTGGCCCCCCCCTTTTGGGAAGTCCTCACCAAGGACCCCCTGGAACTCCTGGGACCTCTTGAACATCCTAATAACCCCCTTTTCTCCCAGGATCCCCCTGCCCCCCCCATTCCTGAGAACCAAGATGGCCCTGAACTCATCCCTTGGGCATCTGGGACCCCCCACCCTGTCCCTCAGCTCTATGGGGCCGGGGTGCCAGCAGGAATCAGGGCAGCCCTGGGGAGACCCAGAACTCCCTGAGCTACCTCTCATTTGGCATATTTCCGAGTCCTGGACCTTTCTGGTATTGTCCTCCCATTGGCAGATCTTCAGAGCACAGACTCAGGGTCTACCCCTTTGTCAGGGCTCCTGGGACCCCCTGACTGGCCACCAACTCCCTTTTATCCCAGGGGTCCCCCTTGAGCCTCTGCCAGCCCCCAGCCCCACTTTTCCCTGGGGGGAGAATAACAGCTGACTGAAAAAAAATGTGACAAAAAAAAAAAATTTTGGGCATTTTACACTATTGAAATAAAGGCAGACTAAAAGGCCTGGGAACAATATATTTCCCAGGGTCCTCCTATCAGCAGGGCTTTTCTTTTACTGGAAACATGTTTAGATGGACAACTACCCAGATATTCACATTATACAATAATGGGGAATTTTTTTCCTGCTCTCTGGGATCTTGTCTCAAATACAATCCATTTGGGTTTCAGTGGGGCCATGTACAGCACAAGCTCCTGGGCTCAAACCCTTCTGCAGGAAAGCTCCTGGCTGTCAGCTCCTTGATCCAAAGGCCATGTATTCACAGCTCTTGGCTGTCCTATTCTTCCAGTTCTTGGCTCAAGGCCATCCACAGCTCTTAGCTGTCCAGGTCTTCAGTTCCTGGTGTCCTGGATCCAAGGCCACCACAGCTCTTGGCTGTCCTATCTTCACTATCACGTCAGGGTCACCAGATGTTCATACTGGAAAATATTGAAAGGGACAGTCCTGGAATTTTCCTGGGGCAACTCCATAAAAAAAATAAATATGGGTACCAAGAAGGAGAGAGCACAGAACTCTATTTGGGTCCTCCTATTATTGGGATCAGGGCTCCTCAAGGCTCTCTGGGGAACTGGCCAGCCACCCCCTTTGGGTACCTGACTGGCCACAGCTGCTGCAGCCCACTCTCAAGGAGGGCCAGCTCCTGATCAAAATAACTAGGACCTGCTGGGGCAAAGATATTCAAATCAATACAGATATATTTTACATGGACTCAAGGCTGCTCACACAATACATATATTTTGGGATCCATCCTCCCAGGGGCCCAGGGAGCTGGGTCAGTTCCCCAGTTCCCCAGGTCACTCCCAGCATGGGCCCAGTCCTCCAGTCACCCCCAGTGTGGGCCCAGAGAGGACGGGGGTCTGCTGGGAGTGCCTGAGCCCACCCAAGAAGGACTGGGAGGAGCCTCTGGGCAGCCAGGCCTGTCAGCCTGAACTGGGTGCCCAGGCAAGGTAAATGGAACAGGGACCACCTGGAGTGCCAGGGCACAGGGCAGGCCCACAGGATGGACAAGGGATCAGAGCCAGCCAGGTGGATTTGCAATAGGTGGCAGGTCCTGCCTGGACCAACCTTTTTGGCAATGACCAGGTGGGAAAAAGCTGGGACATTAACAAAGGATCTAACCCCAAAAGCTGGGCTTGTTGCATATTTGGACACTTCTACATGCATAAATTCCATTCAAATAAGGAATCTGTTTGGTTAGTGTCAGGTTTTTCTTCACTGGGAGATTTAAACCCCTTCTGAGGCAGGAAGCCCAGAGAGTAAATGGATATGGTGCAATAAATTCTTTTCCTGGAGGCACTGGTGTGTCTTGTGGCTGGATATCTTACTGGGCCCAGTCAACCTAAAACTATCATTGATGATCTGGCTCCTAACTAAGGATCTCAAGGATTTTTTCATTTCAGGATGGCTTATAGTTTCTATATTCTCAAAAACTTTTTTGGGCATCACCATAAGGGCTTTCCAGTTTTTGGGCCCCCCCCCAGCAAACAAGGAAATTCAGGAAGGACAAGGAGATCCCTGTATCATCCCAATCAAGTATGGGTGCAACGTGGTCCCAGGTGTTCCACACATGTTCCTGTAGTTCCAGGTGGCCCAGTATGGCTGGGTCCTTCCTGGAGTATGATTCCAGGATGAACCCTGGGTGACTCTCAGTAGTGGTAGCCATTGGTTGGACTTGATGATCTCAAGACCCCTTTTCCCCTATTTGATTCTGTCATTCTCTGAGATGATTCCCTTGGCTCCCCAGATGACCCTGGGCCTCCTCTTCAGTAACTCCAGCAGCCCATGGTCCCTCAGTGATCTCCTGCCAGCCCCATATATCCCAGTTGCTCCTGTCAGTCTCCCAGTTGCTCCCAGTCCTCAGCATGATTCCTCACTGCCCAAACAATATCCCAGGGCCCCCCATGGTCCCAGACACAGCCCTCAGCCCTGCTCCCAGTCCCCCTGGCCCAGGATGCCCCACTAAAGGGAGCAGCAGGAGGCACTGCAGGAGCCTGCAGACAATTCCTGCAGCACTTGTAGGATGATCCTGCTCCCCAAGGGACATTCCCCATGGTGCCAAGTCAGGAACTGCAATGGGGGTGGGGCCAGAGAGGAAAGGGCAAACAGGGATGGGCTGTTTGCAGGGGAGGGAAGGGGCTGGGCAATGGGAAGAAATTTGTATCAGGAAGAGTAAAGAAAGCAAAGGTGAAGCAAAGGAAATGCTCAGGGCAGTTTGGGGGTGGCTGCCAGGCAGCCCTGGCTCTGAGCAACAGCGTCTGCAGTGGGACAGGAAACTCCCAGCTGATGGGAACAAACTTTCTGGCTGAGTGCAGAGGCCAGGACAAAGCTGAGTGGTTTCCCTGGTGTCCCCAGCCCTTGCTGGCCCCAGGGGCTGATGGCATTTGTGCTCCCTCAGGTTCATGTCCCCACAGCAACAGCATGGGGTGCTCCGCCTGCTGTGTGCAATGCAAACAGGGGCTGCTGAGCCAGTGCTGCCGTGTGTGTGCTGTGCCTGCAAGGATGGGGCACCTGTGTGAGCTGGGGGAGAGGCCAGGGCTGCAGAGGGGGATGTTGTTGGCAGCTCCATGAGGACGCTCTGGGACGCTGCCCTGGGCTGTGCAGCGCACTGGGGATGGATCAGCCCCTGCTCTGCTGCTCCTTCCCGTCTGCCCCAGGGCCCTTGCAGAGCCCCAGCCATGCTGTTTGCCCCCAGCCTGCCCAATGGGCCAGCCTGGGGCTGCTCACGGGGTTTTTCTGTGCTGAGCATTGGCCTGGGCGTGTTCTTGAGAGAGCCTGGGCAGGAGCCTGGAGCCCCCAGGGCCTGGCCTGAGGCGTCAGCGCTGCCCCAGCAGTGCCCATGGCCTGTCCCTGCTGCAGCCCCGGCACTGCCACCCCAGGGCTGTGCCCGGCCCTGAGAGCACTCAGGCCCTACAGCAACACCAGGGCCACCAGGGCAGTGGGGCAGGGCCACGGCAGCAGCACTGGCAACACCAGTGTGCTGCTGCTGCTGCTGGGCACAGCTGCTGGGCCAGCACTGATCTGCCCCAGCTCTGCACACAGACATTGCTGCTGCAGCTCCAGAGAAGGCAACAAAGGGCATCTCTGCAGAAAACTCTGCTGGGAGATCCTTTAGTTCCTTTTAAAGCCACTGAGAGTGCAGCCCCTCACTGACACAGTCTGTGGCCACAGGGAAGGTGGAGAGAAACAAAAAAGAAATGGCACAAACAATGACATTTATTTGTGGACAATATTAAAAAGTAAAACAAAAAAAAAAACCTCCAAAATGAAACCAACAAGAACTATCAAAGATGACTTTTATTACAAGTGATTTACAGAAATTGGCCAGCAGTTTAATGTTTCTGAAACCATCCAGTCATCAGTCTCCACACTGCAGCCTTGAGCTCCTGGTTCCTCAGGCTGTAGATGAGGGGGTTCAGGGCTGGAGGCACCACCAGTACAGAACTGACAGGGCCAGATCCAGGGATGGGGAGGACATGGAGGGGGCTTCAGGTGAGCAAATATGCCAGTGCTGAGGAACAGAGAGACCACAGCCAGGTGAGGGAGGCAGGTGGAAAAGGCTTTGTGCCGTCCCTGCTCAGAGGGATCCTCAGCACAGCCCTGAAGATCTGCACATAGGAAAAAACAATGACACACAAAACAACCAAATGATAAACAGGCACTAACAGCAATAAGCCCCAATTCCCTGAGATAGGATTTGGAGCAGGAGAGCTTGAGGATCTGTGGGATTTCACAGAAGAACTGGCCCAGGTGATTGCCATGGCACAGGGGCAGGGAAAATGTATTGGCTGTGTGCATGAGAGCATTGAGAAAGGCACTGGCCCAGGCAGCTGCTGCCATGTGGGCACAAGCTCTGCTGCCCAGGAGGGTCTCGTAGTGCAGTGGTTTGCAGACGGACACGTAGCGGTCGTAGCACATGACGGTCAGGAGATAAAACTCTGCTGAGATGAAAAAGACAAAAAAAAAGAGCTGAGCAGCACATCCTGAGTAGGAGATGTACCTGGTGTCCCAGAGGGAATTGTGCATGGCTTTGGGGACAGTGGTGCAGATGGAGCCCAGGTCAGTGAGGGCCAGGTTGAGCAGGAAGAAGAACATGGGCGTGTGCAGGTGGTGGCTGCAGGCTACGGCGCTGATGATGAGGCCGTTGCCCAGGAGGGCAGCCAGGGAGATGCCCAGCAAGAGGCAGAAGTGCAGGAGCTGCAGCTGCCGCGTGTCTGCCAATGCCAGCAGGAGGAAGTGCCTGATGGAGCTGCTGTTGGACATTTGTGGTGCCTTGGCAGGAATGGGATCTGTAACAAAAAGTAATCATGGAATAGTTGGGTTTGGAGAGGACTTTAAATATCCCAGCACAGCCTGGGGGCACTTTCCCCCCACTGCCTGCCCAGGGCTCTGCTGCCTGGAGCTGTCCCTGCCAGCAGCTGCTTCCCTGTGCCCAGGGCTGGGCCCTGCCAGTGCTGCCAGAGCCCAGCCCGAGCCCAAGGCCCAGCCCTGGGGCTCAGCTCTGCCCTGCAGACCCCTCCCAGCTCTGGCACTGCCCAGGGGCAGCTCTGGCTCTGCAGGCTCTGATGGCAATGTCAGAGCAACCCTGAGGAGGCTGGAAAAGTGACACTGATGCTGCCTCTGAGGGGCCCTGTGCTGATTTCTGTCACTGCCTGGTTTATTCAGATCTTAGAGCCCTGGGCCTGGGTTTTTTTTTCTCAACCTGAACTGAGAGATGAATATCTATGTGCAATTTCCCATCCAGGCAACCCAGAGCAGTAGATTAAAAAAGCAGGATTTTTTCCCTTTTATGCAGCCCCTGCCTTGCTGTGCTCCCTGTATAATCTACTTGGAAATGTTCTGCAGTTAAATGCCATGCTGGGAGCAGTCCTGAACAATGCAGCATCCCTCCCACACAAGGAGAACACTTCCAAGCCTGACCAGCTGTCTCCTCCCACCCAGATCTTGTCCCCCAGTGCTGGGAGCAGCTGCCAGGGGCTGGCTGAGAGCTGTCCCTGGCAGGCAGCAGAGTCCCTGCCCCAGCACAGCGCCCTGGGCTGCAGGACCCTGCTCTGCAGGACAGCCCTGGGCACCCCTGGCTGCTCTGCACAAGAGACAATCACAGAATGTACTCACAGGCTCTGTAGGCATTGGGATGTTCCAGCTTTAGGAGATGGCTCCAGGAGCTGCAGCTGCATTGTCCTGCAGCCAGAGGTTCCTGTGCCAAGGGCTGGCAGTGATTCTGCCCCAGGCACTTCTCAGCACCTTCCCAGCCCTGACTGATTGAAGCTCTCTGTGCCTCTGTGCTGTGCCCGGGCTGGCTGCAGGCAGTGCCCCAGCCCTGCTGGGCTGGCAGAAGAGCTGCTCATCAAGAGAAATGTGCTTTTGAAGCTCTTCTTGGTTACCAGGAGCTGCCTCTGTGCCAGGAGCCCAGCCCAGCTCAGCAGCACAGACACAGCACAAGGACTTTAATGAGCCTCTGGGGCTTTGTGCTCAGGCCCTGAACATCAGTCCCTGAGAGGGAGCTGAAGAAACCTCTCCAGAACTCCAAGTCAGAATCCAACTCCAAAGTTTCTTGGACTTTTAATGGGTCCCACTGAGGGACACGACTGAGAAAGTGTCCCCAGGCCCCAGGCAGAGCAGAGAACTGCAGGCAGTGATGACAGGTGGGGACAAAGAGAAGCCAAGTCTTGGTGCCCTGGGGCACAGCAGGGTCTGTGCCACCAAGGGCTGGGAGGAGACACCTTGTCCTGAGGCCCTGGGGCCTCCTGGCACAGCCCCAGCCAGGCTGGGCACTGTCAGCCCCTTGTCCTGCCCTCAGCATCCCCCCTAGCCCACATCCCAGTGGCCTCAAGGATCTGCTGGAAGGAGTCCCTGGGGAGCCTTGCTCAGCAATGGCCCTGGGGGCTCCTTCATGCTCCCTGCAGGGACTGCAGGTTTTCAAAGGACTTTGGGTTTTGGCTTTTGCCTTGGAGTCTCTGAGAGGTTTGTGCAGTCATAGCCTCCAATTATCTGCTTTAATTAGTCCCTGAGAGCCTTTATCAGTAACGACACTCAGTGGGCTCATTAATGCTTCAAGGTACTTCAGTTATTTTAAGGTACTTGGTGTTTCCCTTTTGATACAGACTCTGTGAGAGGTTTGTGCAATCATGGCCCCAATTATCTGCTTTAATGAGTCCCTTGAGAGCTTTGTACTGACACTCAGTGGGGCTCATTAATGCTTTGAGATACTCAAGGTTTTTAAGGTACTTTGGATTTTCCTTTCTACACTCTGAATCTCTGAGAGATTTTTTGTGCCATCCTGGCCTCCAATTGTCTCCTCCAAGGAGTCCATGAGGAGCCTGTGTTGGGGATGGACCTCAGTGAGACCCATTCATGCTTTGAGACACTTTGAGTTTTTTCTTCTGACTTTGACTCCTGGAAAGGTTTGTGCAATCTCCTCTCAGGCCTTGAGGTTCCAGGGTTCAGCTCCAAATGCACCACAGGGCTCATTAGGATCAGGCAAGTCCTGACAAACCATGGCTCTGCCTTGATTTCCCTCTGGTCTAGTCCAGTTCATCAGGAAGGTTTCCTTTTACAGTTATGGAGAAATATTTCAAATGAGCTTCTGAAGAAATATGTAATCCTATTTTAAAGGGTGTATTTTATTACTGTTTCTCTTTATACAAGATGTGATTGCAGCATTCTGTGATTGATTTTGATCCAGGGTCTCTCCTAAGGAGGTCTGGCCAGATCAGTGAAGTTGTACCTTGAGAGCTGACCCAGTGTGGACAACCTTGCCCCACATACCCCAACCCCATGTGAGAAACCATTTTCACTTTCAAAAATTAAAATGGTTTATTAAGACCTTATCCAAATACAACAGAAGACTGAATAAAGAAAAGAATACAGCACCAGGAGCAAAGGATTCAGTCACCATGTGCTCATCTACAAAATGGATGTTCTGTCTTTTATACCTCTAGCCCCTCCCAAAGTCTTGTCAATCGACTCCTTCTTCACTGTCCAGTGGTGGAGATCACTGTCTTACACCTTGATTGGAGGTCAGGTGCTGCCATAGTAACAAGCCAACCCTCCCAAATGCCCCAACTACTGAGGCCATCCTGTGATAACAATGCAAGGGGGAGGAGGGGAAGGATAACTATACATCTACAAAACTTCTCTTAACATATATTTAATATTCACCCCTTAATTGTGATAGTCAACTATAGAATTACTCATCTGTACTAAACCCCACTTTTCTTTTTCTAGAAGTCATTTTGCTCAAAAAGTTAAGTAAAAAATTTTCTCTCTCTTGAATGAGTCATACCAGCATCTGTTGATGTGGGCAAGGACAGTGGGAACAGGAGAAAAAAATCTCAGGTTTTCCTTAGACACACTTATTTGGAATGGACAAAAGGGCATCCCAGAGGTCCAGTATGGCTTTGACTCCCATCTACTGTGCCTATGTGGCTGCTACCCATAGTCAGTGTATCTTAGGGGTGAGTACAGAGGCCAACTCGGTCCTGCCCTCCAGTCCCTGTTGAATTAAAAGACAACTGAGGAATGATAGAGGTCTGGTATGGCCTTTTGTCCCTACCTTACCATGCCTATGGGGTTGCTACCCACAGCAGGGCTATGGAGCCTTCTTGGTAGCAAACAAAGGGGCCAACCCAGTCTTGCCCTCCTTCCTTTGTCTTATTTTCTTAAAGAAGCTGTCCCATTACCTTTTACAGTCCCTTGTGTACTTCTCCTCAACAGATGCTGGTAATTCTCACCCATTAAAACAGGAAGACAGTTCTCAAGCTGGTTGGTGGAAGCTTGACTCTACTTTTTGGGCATCTTGGTGTTTTTCTGGTTGTCTTTCAGTCTCTGCTTGAGAGTCAATCTTGTTTCACCCAGCCTGGATGTTATAGTCCACTCTTTGGGTTCTTCTACTGGGCCTTTGACTCTGTTGCCATGAGTCCATCCCCGCTCTGCAGTTCGCACGGCCGATTTGGTGGTGAGCAGTACCTGAAAGGGACCTTCCCACTGAGGAGTTAGAGGCTGATCTCTCCATGACTTAATAATTACCCAATCCCTGGGATTAATATTATGGATTCTGAAATCCAGGGTGGTAGTTTGAGGAATTGCCCCTTTATGTCTTAGCCCTTCTAAGGTTTGTGCTATAGACATCACTTATTTCTTGGCATTGGTTTCCCCTTCCTCATAGGTGGCAACCTTCTGGGGTGAGGTCAGGAAGGGTAACCCAAACATCATTTCATAGGGTGAGACCCCCAGATCTGACTGGGGATGGGTTCTAATTCTTAATAAGGCCAAAGGGAGACATTTTATCCATGACATTTGGGTTTCAATCATTACCTTAACTAGAGCTCTTTTAAGAGTTTGATTCATTCTTTCAACCCAGCCAGAACTCTGTGGATGCCATGGGTGTGTAATTCCATTTTACTCCCAGGGCCTGAACAACTTTCTGCAATATCTTTCAATGTGAAATGAGTTCCCTGGTCTGAATCAATCCTGTTTGCCATCCCATATTGGGGAATGATTGATTCTAGAAGTGTTTTACTCACAACACTGGCATTGGCTTTCACAGTGGGTACCACCTCTACCCAATGAGTCACGTGATCTACTATCACTGGCAAAACTTCCACCTGTTGTACCTGGGAAGCTCAGTAAAGTCTACTTGGATGTTTTTGGAAGGGCCATAAGGCTAGTTCTCACCCTCCTCTGGGTATTTTCCTCATTTTTTCTTATTCACTTGTTGACATATCACACACCATTAAGTTCCTGGCTTAGCTATTCTGAAAATTTCTTTGCATCCCCAGTCCCTTAGAAATTGATCACTTTGCACTTGTGTACCCTAATATGTTGTTCCATGTATGCCTTCTAGCATTTTATTGGCAAGGGGTTTATTCAACATTTGCCTCCCATCTGCTAATCTCCACTTCTCTTCGTTATCTTTCTTGCCTCCTGTTTTAAAGATTTCTTTCTCTTCTGTCCCACTGAATATGGGGACTTTTTGCATTTCTCTCATGGGGGTTAATACTACTATTAGTTTTTCTGTCTCTGATTCAGTTGCATTTTTAGCTTCTAAATTGGCTAAATTGTTCCCTTGCACCTCCTGAGTCTCCTCTTTTTGATGTCCTTTAACATACACCACCACTACTTCCTCTGGTAATTGTAAGGTTTATAACTCTTCTAAGGCAAATTTTTCATGAATCAGTCCCTTTCCCTTTGAATTTAATAGCCTCCTCTCTTCCCAAAGTTTTCCAAAGGTATGCACTATTCCAAAAGTCTATTTTCATTCTGTATATTTTGTTGCCCTTTTCTGTGCTAATATTTCCAGAGCTCACTTTAGGGCATACAACTCACACCTTGGGCTGACCAGTTGGAAGGTAACTTTCCCTTTTCTATGGCCACTAACCCTTCATCCACTATAGTGTATCCCAATACCCTGTGCCCCTTTATTACCCGTGAAGATCCATCAATGTATAATCGTTTTCCACCTTGGAGTGGTTGATCTGTTAGGTCCTCTCTTACTTTAGTTTGATGGTTTATAACCTCTAGGCAATTATGTATTAGTTCCTCATCTGGTTCTCCATACAAAAACTGGGCAGGGTTGAGTTGGTTACTCACGATCAGCTCTAAACCATTATCTATTAAGATGGCTTCATACTTTAGCACTCAGGAATCAGTGAGCCATTTCTCAGCCTTTTGGCTTAGGATACTCCTTAATGAGTTTGGGATATATATCTTCAATTTTCTCCAAAAGGTTAATTATTTGCTTTCTGCTATGAATCGGGCAGTCATTGCTACAGCTTGAATGCAGGTTGGCCACCCCTGGCTGACAGGGTCTAGCAGCTTTGATAAATAGGCCACTGGTTTCCTGGATCCTCCCAAGTCCTGCGCTTGTACTCCATGTGCTACCCCTCTTTCTACATCTACAAACAGATGAAAACGTTTGTCTAAGGCAGGAAGACTCAGTGCCAGTGCACTGACTAATTTTTGCTTCAAAGCTTCAAACTTTTGCTCATCTTTTTCCCGCCTAATCTCTTTTTCTACTAACTTTTCATACAAGAACTTGATGGCCTGCATGTAGCCTTCAGTCCATAGCCTACAATATCCCAACAGGTCTGAAAACCTTCTAACTTCTCTCTTAGTTTTTGGCTGTGGGAATGAGACTATCCCCATAATTCTCTTGGGGTTCAGCCACCAGCTCCCTTGACAAATCACATGTCCTAGGTATTTTACTTCCATCTCTACAAATTGGAGTTTCCCTTTTGATACCCAAAGTCCTTGGTTTCCCAGAAAGTTTAACATAATTATGGTAGATTCCCAAACTTCTTTTCTTCCCATCCTGAGAGAAGTAAATAATTTACATATTGGATGAGCTTTATCTCAGGTTTAATGGAGAAGAGCTGTATTTTTTCTCCTCCTAGGGTTTGACCAAACAAGTTTGGGGGATTGAGAAACCCTTAGGGTAACCCAGTCCACCAAAGTTGTTGCTTCCTCCCAGAATTAGGGTCTTCCCATTCAAAGGTAAATATATCCCCTTTCCTCTGCCAGTGGACAAAAAAAAGCATCTTTTAGGTCTGTCACGCTAAACCACTCTTGTGCAAAGGGGGATATTACTCAGTAGTGTAGAGGGATTAGGCATTACTGGGTACAGATTCACTGTTCTTTTGTTCACTTTTCTCAAATCTTGGACAAGCCTGTAAGTCCCATCTGACTTCTTTACTGGTAATATGGGTGTATTATGGGGGAACATACATGGTTCTGAGGTCCTGTCCTCAAGTAGGTCCTGGATCTGTGGCAACAGTCCTCCTCATCTCCTTCCAGGGAGAATGGACATTGTCATACCCAAACTGGATGGTTCTCATTAACTATTTTCATTACTATAGGTTTGATGTTTAATTAACCTCAGTTTTGCCCACACCATCTCATAAATTTTGTCCTCATCTTCTTCCCTTAATTGGAGAAGCTTAACTACCATTTTCCCTTTCTCTGGAAGCTCTCCAATGTCAAACTGGACCTGTAAATCCCATCCTAATAAATTTCACCCTGCATTTGGAACTAACAGAACATCCCCAATTCCTATTTTATTTGTTCCTTCAAACTTTATTTGCTTTATAAACACCAGTATCAACTAAGGTG
>JALJVW010003907.1:0-12758 GCA_024865655.1 Emberiza elegans
AAATAGGATTAAAAGAAAGAAAATTTTTAAGAATATCCAAAGTTCCATCAGTTAACAGTTACTTGAGAGGAGAATTTGCGGCACGGAACACCATTCACCGACTGTTAGGGATTCTTGGGGTTTCATGAGTGTTTTCATGTCCTTTTTCACACTCAAAAGTAAACATGGATTGATCTCAGTGACCTCAAAATGACTCAGTCCCACTAAAAACAAGTCAATATCTTACCCTAACGGGGCTCAATCCCACTGCAAATTGCCGTGTTCGCACCTCAAAAAACTCAGTCCCATGCCAAAATTAATTGATTCAGGGCACCAGGATAAAATGGTGTTTGGGAGGAGATTGGGAGAAGTGGCATCAAAATTTGAGGTGTGAGATTAGGTTTGTGGGGGCTGGGTGTTGATCTGTTTTTGATAGTAAATAAAACTTTCAAGAATTATTGATTTCTTTCCCATTCATTTTCCACAGTTTGATTTTCAGAGTGCCAAATTCATTTTTGATTGTGTTTTGTATTCTCACTTTCTCTCCTGCCTCTTTTCCTGCCCTGTTTCTCTCTCAGTGTCTCCCTTGACGCAGGCAGCTCCCAACAAAGACCCTGCTCTGATTATTCCCAGTCCAGGAGCTACAACAACCATGGGTGAGATTCTGAAGGCTGGCAGTGAAATGTCACCAAGATCTTTGCCCTCACTTTTTGGCTCCTTCTGAGAGCTTTGCTTTTCCAAGACAGGAAACATCATTTCCTGGCTGGGAACTGGAATTCCAGCCTGGGGTGTGTGCCGTGGATCCCAGAGGGGCATTCCCGAGGCTCCCAGGGTGCTGCTCCTGCCATGCCTCCCAAGAAGCTGTGCAGGGCCAGGGACAAGGTCCAGCAGCTCTGTTGGTTCTGCAGTGCCACAATACCCCCTGGTTCCATGGGTTTCCCTACTGCCAACAGCGGTTCCTTGGTCCCTATGATGCCCTGCTGTGTCACCATGGATATTTGGTGCCATGAAGTTCTTCAGTGTCACAATGGCCTCCCTTGCCCATGAGCTTCCTGCAGTGTCCAAATGGACTCCTTGGATGGGCAGTGTCACAGTGGACCATTGGCTCCATGCAGCCCGCTGGGTCACCATGGACTCTTTTTGGTTCCATGAGGTTCCAGGAATGTCTCCATGGTCTCCTTGATCCACAGTGCCACAATGGACCACTGGATCCATGTGGCTCTGCTGTGTCACCATGGCCCCTTGGTTCCATGGCACCCCAGGGTCACAATTGACTTTCCTTGCTTCCACATCACCCCCTCAGTGCCAAAATGGCCCTTCATTCCATGAGGAACACAAAAGTTTTGTAGAAACATTGAGCAAATCCTACTCAACACACCTGGGAACATCTGTTTGCATTCAAAAAGAGAGATTAAAGGTGAGGATGGCACCAGCAGCTTCCATCTGCAACAGAGATCCAGGGAAAGGACAGGGACAGAGAATTCAGCTGCAAGACTAAGAGAATTCTGCTTCCAGAGATCATTTCTGCTCACACTGTCCCTTGGAGAAAGGTGACACCATTCCAGGCAGCCTGGACTGAGCAGGTGGTTCCTGAGTGGGGTTTGTTGTTCAGGAAACCTGCTCAGGCTTTTCCATTCTTTCCTTCCCAACAGGGAAAACTTCTCCTGGGCCTGTGTGCAGGCAGAGCCCTGAGGAGAGCAGGTGGGACATGGTGCAATGGGCTGGGACATGGAGCTGCAGAGCTCAGGGGACAAGGTTCTGCTGCAGGGCACAGGGATGTCAGTCCCAGGTGGGCCATGTCAGACATGGTGAGGCTGGGGGTGAGCTTGTCCAAACAGGGTCAGCCCTCAAGGGCTCATTCTTCTTCATGCCCAGACCTCCCGGGGAGACATTCAGCATCAAGATCACTTGGGAATGCTTCTATCAGCTCTTCTCTGAACTGGAAAAAAAAAAAATTCACTTGATTTAATAAAAAAGTCATGAGGTGCACTTTGAAATCTTTCCTCTTAAAAGAACTCCAAACTGACTCCAATCAGCTGCACAAGCCCTGAGACTTGAAGACCAATGAAGGAAGAGAAAGAGCCCCCAAGGGCTTTCTGTATTTTTGATGATCCCCACGGTGGATTTGGGGCTGAGTCCAGGACCCTCAGGCACTGAGAGAAGGCTGAAGAAGCTGCTCAAGGAGTCAGGCAGCAAAACCCCAAGTCCCTTGGAGCATCACTGGGGCCCACTGAGGCAGGGAGTGCCAAAGGTCCCCCCAGGGACTGCTGAGAGCAGATCCTGAGGCCAGGATTGCAGGGAGCCAAAGGCTCTGAGCAGGGAACTGCAATGCTGAGCAAGGCCTGGGCTGGCTGGGGAAGCAGAAAGGCTAAGCCCTGAGCCCAGCCTGGGACAGCAGGGCCTGTCCCCTCACGGGTGGCTTTGGGGCTGTTTGTGGGGCAGGGGGATGGAGGGGCAGGGGGACAAATGTCATAAACCTGTGTGACACTGCAGATCCTCATGGAACTAAGGGCCAGTGGGACACTGTGGGAAGTTGTGGAACCAAGGGATCATTGTGGCACTGTTGGGGCCCATGGAACCAAGGGCCAGTGGGACACACTGGGGGCCTCATGGGAACAAGAGGCCATTGTGAGCCTGCAGGGCTGGAACACCCCAGAACACTGAAATGCTGGGGTAACCAAAGGTTCCTTTGACTTGAGTTTGGTGCACAGGAGAAACACCAACCAGATATTCTCAACATGGACAGATGCAAAGAATATTCTTGCAGGAAGGACCCACAAGGATCATCAAGTCCAGCTCTTAAGTGAATGGCCCACACAGGATTGAAACCACACCTCAGTGATACCAGCACCATTGCAACCAACTGAGCTAAGAGGTCAAAATGACACAAAATTTTATTGGCAAAATATGGACAATCAAGGAACTTTGGCAAAGCATTTAATACAAAATCCACTTCAACATAAACCTCTTATCATAGCATCAACTTCATTAACTTAGCCCATTTAACCTAAAAACCGTTACCCTTAAGATGTTAAGTTACCCAAAAATGTTCCAGGTAAGTAGGATTAGAAGGAGAAGAAATAAAGAACAACAGAAAGACAGAAGATCAATAGAAAGACACACATAGGTACCAACTGTTCAGGTTCCAGCCTCGCTAACAGAGAAGCCCCAGGAGAAGGCACAACCCAGACCACAGGCTGGCCTCATGCTCTGGCATTTAACCCCCTGGGCCTTCATGGGCCCACCTCTGGGGTGGGGCTGCCAGTTGCTTGTCCAATCAGAGTTGGGGTAGGCACCAAGTGCTAGTGTATGATTGATTGACAGCTCAACCAATCAGACCTGGGTCAGGATAGCCCTCTGCAGTGTGATTGACAGCTTTGCCAGGCCAGGGGCTCTGTCCCACCACAAACCAAGGCCTGACCTGCCCCTGGGCCCACATGGTTATTTTGAGCATCCCAAGGTGTCTCGGGACATCGATCTCATCCAGTCTCTGACAGCAACCACGGTGACACTATGGAACCTCATGGAACCATGGGTTAGTTGTGACAATGGAGATCCAAGGAAACTATGGTGAGATTATGAAACCTCATGGTATCAAGGACACCATTGTGCAACTCAGGGGCCCTATAGAAGCAAGGGTTAATGATCAAACAGTAGGGCCCATATAAAAAAGGAGTCATTGTGACACAGCGGGGCCGCATGGAGTCAAGGGACCACTGTGATTCTATTGGGGCTCATGAAACCACGAAGCCATTGTGACATTGCAAGACCTTGTGGAATCAAGGAGAACACTGTGTCAGTGTGGGGACCCATGAAATCAGGAGAACATGGAACAGGTTTGCCTGGTCTGGACTCCTGGGGGCTGTCTGACAGGTCCCACTGAATTTGACATGTCAAGGGCCACTTCCCATCTGACTGTGAAGCACTGGGGCTCTGTGCTTTTATTCCTATGGGAAAGAATTTTCTTTCTTTTCTAGTCGCCCATGGCCAAAACAGGGATTCTGTGTCTAAAATTCTCTATATCCAAGGGTTACTCCCAGACAAAATCTGCTAATACAGTCAAGTCTGGCTAGCCTTGGCCTCTGGTGACTGCCTCTCATCTGCCCCTGCACCCCTGGGGCTCACTTGTTTCCTTCCTATGGAGACCATTTTGACACTGCCAAAGGGCATTGTTACACTGTAGGAACTTGTGGAACCAAGGGGGACACTGTGAGTATAAGTACCATGGATCCAAGGGGCCATTGTGACACTGTGGAGTCTTGAGGAACCATGGAGACCATTGGACACTTTGGGGCCTTGTGAAATGGGGACATTGTGACACTGCAGAGTACCATGGATCCAAGGGACCATTGTGACACTGTGGCCTCATGGAACCAAGGACATCATTGTGGTTCTGTTGGGCCTGCATGGTCCCAAGGGGCCAGTGTGAAGCAGCAGGGATTTATTTTGTGGAACCAAGAGGCCATTGCTGCATTTCAGGGCCTCATGGAGCCAAAGGGCCATTGTGATCCTGCAGGGCACCATGGATCCATGGAGACCATTGTGGCATTGCAAGGCCCCATGGAATCATGGAGACTTAAGAAAGAATTTTTCATTGTGACACTGTGGGGCCTCATGGGCCATTGTGACCCTGCAGGGCCCTCATGGAAGGAAGGGGCCATTGTGACACTATGGGAACTTGTGGAACCAAGGGAATCATTGTTGCACCACTGGGCCCCAATGGAACCAAGGGGCCATGGTGACACAGACAGGCTTCATGGAGCCAATAGATCATTATGACACATGGGGCCTTGTGGAACCATGGAGACCATTAAGATCCTTAAGGACTTGTGTAATCAAGGGGCCATTATGACACCTGAGGGCATCATGGAAGCAAGAGAACCATTGTGGCACTGCAGGGCCCATGGAAGCAAAGGAACATGAAATAGGTGTGGCTGCCTTGGCCTCCCAGGGGTCACCTGACAGGTCTGGCTGACCTTGGAATGTGGAAGGCCGCTCCCATCTGCCCCTGAAACATTGGGGCTCTGGGCTCTTGTTTTTATGGAAAAGAACTGTCCATTTTTCCAGGCATCCATGGCCAAAATTTGGATTCCACCTCCAAATTTTTGTGTATCCAAGGATTGCTGCCAGACAAAGCTGCCAGGACAGACAGGTCTGGCTGGTCTTTGATTCCTGAGGGGCAGCACTCACCTATTTTCCAAACACTGGAAAGGGCTCTGTGCTTTTCTTTTTATGGAAAACCTCATCCCCTTCTCCAGGCACAAATGTTTGAAATTAGGATTCCACATTCATAATTTCAAATATCCAAGGGTTGCTCCAAGCAAACCTGCCAGGACAGACAGGTCAGGCTTGCCTTGGCCTCTGGTGGTTGCTGTTCATCAGCTCCTGAAACATGGGGGCTCCGTGGTTTCCTTCCTATGGAGACCAATGTGACATTTGGGAGCCTTGTGAAATGGGGGCCATTGTGACACTGCAGAGCACCATGGATCCAAGGGACCATTGTGACACTGTGGAGCCTCGTGGAACCAAGGACATCATTGTGGTTCTGTTGGGCTGCATGGTCCCAAGGGACCAGAGCAAAGCAGCGGTTTGGGAGTTAGCCCTGGCTGTAACTCAGAGTCAGCCAGATTTTACCCTTAAAAGAATTGGGCATGAGTTTCAAGCCCTGGGAATCATTTGTTTAACTTAGGGTGAGCTTGAGAGTTCCCCATAAGCCTTTAGTGTTGTTATGCTAAGTTGTCCAAGTTCTCCTCCCTATTGGTTACTTGTTTCCCTATAGGGTTATTGTTCTAGAGTGTTCTATCCCCAAGTGTATATGTTGTTGCTTCCCTTTGTCTCAGGTCTTTGGATCCTGCCCTTGTACTGTGCTTGACTTCTCCATGTTTATTGTTTTCACCCTGTTATTAAAGTTCTTTTGGGCAACTCCATCAAATCCTGCTCCTTTTCATTTTTGCCACCCCTGCCCTGGAAGTCAAAGGGAACCAGAGAGGTTTGTCACAGCCACCCTCATTGTGACATTTGGTGCCCGAACAGGGACCATGACATACAGGGCTCCCTTCTGTGTCAGTCATATTCTAATTTTCACTGGGGCAATCTGGATAGGCCAAATCTTATCCCATTGGGATTTTGGATTGCATGGCCCTGCGGATTCATCGTTAAACCTTAAAAGGGACCTTGGCCAGGATAGGCAGGGACAATGATGGTTTCACCTGTCATAGGATTGCAGGTGGGTTTGGGGAAATGCAAGACATTTATTGCCCATTTTGCCACTCCAGTTTTTTACAATATGCACCCACATCCCATAATTGATTTTCAATGTTCCAGTGGCTCTTCCCATAAGGCAGAGAAAGAGAAAATGGGCAGCCAGATGTCCAAAGTTTGGCTTTTCATATATGGATGCCAGCAATTTTCACTGATCATGACAAAATATTTGGGGGAAAAGTTTTCAATCAAAATCAATCATTGTGAGGGGATCATTAAAATTTTCCAGATGGGCCTCTGCTGATGAAATCCATACCACTGAATTTTGGGACTCAGTGGGAGTTAAATTGTACAACCTTTGAATCAAAAGGGACCCATTGAACCCCACATGTTCCCCATCTTCCACACCATCCTTGAGACCCTTCACCAGCAAGCAGTGTGACGAAAACTCAATCCATTTTGGTCACTCCTAACTCATCCACTCCCTTCAAACCTGGGGTTTCTCAGACCTTCCACGATGGTCCAAGATGGCAATGGCTTTAAGTTGGTCTTGGAGCATCATGCCCTGAGACTCAAGATGGAAGGAGCCTAAAAATGTGGCTTGGGAGCCTGACCATCCTCCCTCCATCTTGGCTCCTCCACTTCCTGCTACCACAACCTTCTCTTCCACCCTGAATGAACCTCCAGAACAACTGCGGGTCATGCCCCACTGTCAATCATTCCACCTCCACCCTGGGCCATGCCTCCAGAACTCCACCCTGGAAGTCTGCCATCCTAAATCAAGGCCCTTCCTCCCCAACACCTGACAAAATGGCAGTGCCCTTTGCCTCACCCTCCAGCAACAAATATAACCCCATGATCAAAGATACTAAGCCCAACTGTCACACTATTTCTAATCCAAATGTTTCTGCTCCAAGTTATTCTTCCTCCCCAGAAGACAGTTTGGATTCCCCAGAGCCACATTTGCCCCTCAACCCCAGAAGATCCCTAGGAAAGGATCTGGAAAGAAGCAGTTAAGGCCAGACTGGCAAATAGTCTCAAAATTCCTCATTGAATGTTATGAAAGAAGGGGCAGAATCCCAGGTATCAGCCATTGGTTTATGGGGAAATCAAGGATCTGTGAAGGGCAGCTAAAGACCATAGGAAGGACTTACCTTGTTTTAATGGCCTAATGAGGGCCATGTTTACAGCACATGTCTTAACCCCTATGATTTAAAAATATATTATGACCATGTTGTTGTCACCTACAGAATACACCCTGTGGGAAGGGGGATGGAAGTGTTTACTAAATCAATTAATAGCAGACTATGCTAATAATGAGGCAAGGGCAGAATTGACAATCAACCATCTAGCTGGAGAAGGACAACACAGCCTACCAGATGATCAAGCAGCAGGTATCCCCAGAGAAGTATTGGATGATATCAAAGAGATGGCTTTGAAAGCTTTAATCCAGGTATTGGATGGTAGCACCCCCAATTTGGACTACCTTGGGTGGCTGCAGCTAAAGCTTTAGGACAATTAGACCATCTTGGGTGCCTGTTAAGTAAGCAAACCAATGCTACCTCCCTCACATTGAGTGGCCTGCTCTCAGACACAGAGACCATCAGACATGCCACCTTGCAGAACAGCGATAGAGTTTTTACTCTGGGCACATGGGCATGGCTGTGTAGACTCTGAGGGCATGTGTTGCATGAACCTCTCCAGCCACAGCGAGTCAATCCACAAGAGCATTCAGGTACTGAAGGAAGGGTTCAAGAACCTTCAAGTGGAAAACAAAGACTGGTTCAATAAACTCTTCCAATCCAAGGGAATAAAGGGTTGGGTAATGTCTAGATAAAAGAGGACTATTAATTCTCTTGGTGGTTGTTGTTTTATTGTTAATTGTCCCGTGTTTGTTTGGATGTTTTTAGAAAGTCTTACAAAATTCTTTCAGTTCCATCTTTGTTGTAAAACAGAAAGGGGGAAGATACCCAACACAGGCTCCTCATGGACTCCTTGGAGGAGAGAATTGGAGGCCAGGATGGCACAAAAACCTCTCAGAGACTCAGTGTGGGAAGGAAAATCCTTAAAAGTACCTAAAAGTATTCTTAAATCCATAAAGTACCTTAAAAACCTTGAGTATCTCAAGGCATTAATGAGCCCCACTGAGTGTCAGTACAAAGCTCTCAAGGGACTTGTTAAAGCAGATAATTGGGGCCATGATTGCACAAACCTCTCACAGAGTCTGTATCAAAAGGGAAACACCAAGTACCTTAAAATAACTGAAGTACCCTGAAGTATTAATGAGTCCCACTGAGTGTTGTTACTGACAAAGCCTCTCCAGGGACTAATTACAGCAGATAATTGGAGGCCATGATTGCACAAACCTCTCAGAGACTCCAAGGCAAAAGCCAAACCCAAAGTCCTTTGAAAAACCTGCAGTCCCTGCAGGGAGCATGAAGGAGCTCCCAGGGCCATTCCTGGCCAAGGCTCCCAGGGACTCCTTCCAGCAGATCCTTGAGGCCACTGGGATGTGGGCTAGGGGGGGATGCTGAGGGCAGGACAAGGGGCTGACAGTGCCCAGCCTGGCTGGGGCTGTGCCAGGAGGCCCCAGGGCCTCAGGACAAGGTGTCTCCTCCCAGCCCTTGGTGGCACAGACCCTGCTGTGCCCCAGGGCACCAAGACTTGGCTTCTCTTTGTCCCCCTGCTGTCATCACTGCCTCCAGTTCTCTGCTCTGCCTGGGGCCTGGGGACACTTTCTCAGTTGTGTCCCTCAGTGGGACCCATTAAAAGTCCAAGAAACTTTGGAGTTGGATTCTGACTTGGAGTTCCTGAGAGGTTTCTTCAGCTCCCTCTCAGGGACTGATGTTCAGGGCCTGAGCACAAAGCCCCAGAGGCTCATTAAAGTCCTTGTGCTGTGTCTGTGCTGCTGAGCTGGGCTGGGCTCCTGGCACAGAGGCAGCTCCTGGTAACCAAGAAGAGCTTCAAAAGCACATTTCTCTTGATGAGCAGCTCTTCTGCCAGCCCAGCAGGGCTGGGGCACTGCCTGCAGCCAGCCGGGCACAGCACAGAGGCACAGAGAGCTTCAATCAGTCAGGGCTGGGAAGGTGCTGAGAAGTGCCTGGGGCAGAATCTCTGCCAGGCCTTGGCACAGGAACCTCTGGCTGCAGGACAATGCAGCTGCAGCTCCTGGAGCCATCTCCTACAGCTGGAACATCCCAATGCCTACAGAGCCTGTGAGTACATTCTCTGATTGTCTCTTGTGCAGAGCAGCCAGGGGTGCCCAGGGTTGTCCTGCAGAGCAGGGTCCTGCAGCCCAGGGCGCTGTGCTGGGGCAGGGACTCTGCTGCCTGCCAGGGACAGCTCTCAGCCAGCCCTGGCAGCTGCTCCCAGCACTGGGGGACAGGATCTGGGTGGGAGGAGACAGCCGGTAAGGCTTGGAAGTGTTCTCCTTGTGTGGTGAGGATGCTGCATTGTTCAGGACTGCTCCCAGCATGACTGCAGAATATTTCCAAGCAGATTATACAAGGAGCACAGCAATGCAGGGGTTTCATGAAAGGGAAAATCCTGCTTTTTTAAATCTACTGCTATGGGTTACGAGGGTGAGAAATTGCACATAGATATTCATCTCTCAGTTCAAGTTGAGAAAAAAAAAACAACAAAATTCTCTCAGATCTGAATAAACCAGGCAGTGACAGAAATCAGCACAGGGCCCCTTCCAGGCAGCATCAGTGTTGCTTTTCCAGCCTCCTCAGGGTTTGCTCTGATGTTGCCATCAGAGCCTGCAGAGCCAGAGCTGCCCCTGGGCAGTGCCAGAGCTGGGAGGGGTCTGCAGGGCAGAGCTGAGCCCCAGGGCTGGGCTGGGCTCTGGCAGCACTGGCAGGGCCCAGCCCTGGGCACAGGGAAGCAGCTGCTGGCAGGGACAGCTCCAGGCAGCAGAGCCCTGGGCAGGCAGTGGGGGAAAGTGCCCCAGGCTGTGCTGGGATATTTAAAGTCCTCTCCAAACCCAACTATTCCATGATTACTTTTTTTACAGATCCCCATGCCAAGGCACAGCAAATGTCCAACAGCAGCTCCATCAGGCACTTCCTCCTGCTGGCATTGGCAGACACGCGGCAGCTGCAGCTCCTGCACTTCTGCCTCTTGCTGGGCATCTCCCTGGCTGCCCTCCTGGGCAACGGCCTCATCATCAGCGCCGTAGCCTGCGGCCACCACCTGCACACGCCCATGTTCTTCTTCCTGCTCAACCTGGCCCTCGCTGACCTGGGCTCCATCTGCACCACTGTCCCCAAAGCCATGCACAATTCCCTCTGGGACACCAGGAACATCTCCTACACAGGATGTGCTGCTGCACAGCTCTTTTTTTTCTTTCTTCATCTCAGCAGAGTTTTCCCTCCTGACCATCATGTGCTACGACCGCTACGTGTCCATCTGCAAACCACTGCACTATGGGACCCTCCTGGGCAGCAGAGCTTGTGCCCACATGGCAGCAGCTGCCTGGGCCAGTGTCTTTCTCTGCTCTGCTGCACACAGCCAATACATTTTCCCCTGCCCCTGTGCCATGGCAATGCCCTGGGCCAGTTCTTCTGTGAAATCCCACAGATCCTCAAGCTCTCCTGCTCCAAATCAAAACCTCAGGGAATTTGGGCTCATTGCTGTTAGTGCCTTTAGCATTTGGTTGTTTTGTGTTCATTGTTTTCTCTTATGTGCAGATCTTCAGGGCTGTGCTGAGGATCCCCTCTGAGCAGGGACGGCACAAAGCCTTTTCCACCTGCCTCCCTCACCTGGCTGTGGTCTCCCTGTTTATCAGCACTGCCATATTTGCCTACCTAAAGCCCCCCTCCATGTCCTTCCCATCCCTGGATCTGGCCCTGTCAGTTCTGTACTCAGTGGTGCCTCCAGCCCTGAACCCCCTCATCTACAGCCTGAGGAACCAGGAGCTCAAGGCTGCAGTGTGGAGACTGATGACTGGATAGTTTCAGAAACATTAAACTGCTGTTCATTTTCTGCAAATCACTTGTAATAAAAGTAATCTTTGATACATTTTGTTGATTTCATTTTGGAGATTAATTTCCTTGGGTTTATGTTTTTCTTATTGTCCACAAAGAAATGTCATTTTTTGTGCCATTTCTCATTTTGCTTCTCTCCACCTTCCCTGTGGCCACAGACTGTGTCAATGAGGGGCTGCACTCAGTGGCTTTAAAGGAACTAAAGGATCTCCCAGCAGTGTTTTCTGCAGAGATGCCCTTTTGCTACCTTCTCTGGAGCTGCAGCAGCAATGTCTGTGTGCAGAGCTGGGGGCAGATCAGGGCTGGCCCAGCAGCAGCTGTGCCCAGCAGCAGCAGCAGCACTTGGTGTTGCCAGTGTTGTTCCCGTGGCCCTGCCCTGCTGCCCTGGTGGCCCTGGTGTTGCTGTAGGGGCCTGAGTGCTCGGGGCCGGGCACAGCCCTGGGGGTGGCAGTGCTGGGGCTGCAGCAGGGACAGGCCATGGGCACTGCTGGGGCAGCGCTGACGCCTCAGGCCAGGCCCTGGGGCTCCAGGCTCCCTTGCCCAGGCTCTTCAAGAACACGGCCAGGCCAATGCTGCTCAGCACAGAGTGAGCAGCCCCAGGCTGGCCGTGGGCAGGCTGGGGCAAACAGCATGGCTGGGGCTCTGCAAGGGCCCTGGGCAGATGGGAAGGAGCAGCAGAGCTGTGGGGGCTGATCCATCCCTGGGGCCAGTGCTGCACAAGGGCAGCGTCCCAGAGCGTCCTCATGGAGCTGCAACATCCCCCTCTGCAGCCTGGCCTCTCCCCAGCCCTCACCCAGGGCCCCATCCTGCAGGCACAGACACGGCAGCACTGATCCTCCCCTGTTTGCTTTGCAGCCAGGAGGATCACCCCAATGCTGTTGCTGTGAGGGAGCAGGGGGCAAATCATCAGCCCTGGGGCCAGCAAGGGCTTTGAGGAAAGCTCAGGCAGGCTTTGGGTTCCCATCAGCTGGGAGTTTCCTGTCCTGCTGGAGCTGCTGAAGAGGGGCCCAGGGCTCATCCTGCCTGCAAGGGGTGAGAGAATCACAGAATCCAATGGCTGGAAAGACCTTGGAGATCCAACATTTGCCCCCTTCCATGTCTCCCCTTCAGCCTCTTCTCTGGATAAACAAAGCTTCTTCCCATTGCTCCAGACCCATCCCCAGCCTTTTACCCTTCTCTGGCACGCTCCAGCCTCCAGTCCTTCCCAAATTGGGGGCCCAGGAACTGGACACTCACTGCCTGGAAGAATCCCTCCTGCTCCTGCTGGCCACACCATTCCTGATCCAGGCCAGGAGCCATTGGCCTTCTTGGCCACCTGGGCACACTGCTGGCCTCATGTCCAGCCTGCTGTCCATCAGTCCCTGCAGGTCCCTTTCTGCCTGGCTGCTCTCCAGCCACTCTGTCCCCAGCCTGTAGTGCTGCAGGGGGTTGTTTTGGCCAAAAGTGCAGGACCCAGCTTGGACTTGTTCTCCCTACCCTCCAGCAGAACACTTGCAGTCAACTTGGTGTCATCTGCATTTTGGCTGATTTTGGACACAATCCTCATGCAGACCATCAATGCAGATATTGAAATCCACACTGGCTGGCTCT
>JALJVW010000392.1:0-17330 GCA_024865655.1 Emberiza elegans
ATTGCTCATGGCATGATGTCCCGTTAATGATCCTCCACCCCCCCTTCCAAAAAAAATAAAGAGTCATGGCCCTTCAAAAAAACACTATCTGGTCACATTTTCAGTGAGAAAAAAATAATACTGTGTTTCAATTTTTTTTGGCATTTTGATATGTTGTGTCAGGGTGTATCAGTTGTATCCTGGGCACACGCAGCAGTGTGATTGACAGGACTGGAGAACACAGCAGTTCCAGCCATTCTCTTTCTGAGTAAGATATATTCAAAGAGATGGGATGCTCCTGCTTCTCATGTTTTTAAATGAGGCTCTTACCCCTCCATGCATAACCCACACTTTCACATCTTGCTCAGGTCCTTGGCTGTCACTAAAGCCATTCCATTCCACTAAAGCCACATCCATTCCCTAATCATACCATTTCCAGTGATACACAGGACTCCTTTAATATATGAAACATAGAACTCCTTTAACATATGTGCTTTAGTAAAAGTGTAGACTAATAAAAGTTGGGTGTTGGCTGCTATGCTTGACCACAACTGCTTTTGCAAGACAAGAAGCCTAGCCCTGGAAGGGGCTATGATGATAAATGGATAGGAGATGCTATGCCTAATGCTAACTGCTCTTGAAAGAACAAATCCAAGTGGACCAGAATTGTTATGAACAAAAAAAACTGTCAATTTTTTTGTGTGAAGGAACAAGTTACAGAAACTAGTTTGACCAGTTTTGCTACCGAAGTGCTATCTGTGTTATGTAAATTGCGGGTCGTTGTTGGTAATGGCTTCTTTTGTATAGGGTGAAAAACCTTAGCCGGGCTGAGTAAACAGCCCCTTCTGTGACAGTGAAAGGAGAGAGAGGTGGGGACCTCCAGAGACAGTTAGGAGGAGAGAAGAAACCTGGGGGGGAACATGCAAATGAAACTGTAAAGACCGTTGTGCCTTGGGAAGCTGCAGCCCCAAACGTGCAGAAAAGAACCCCAAAACAACGAGCCAAAATGAAGTTGAGGAATTGGAGTGATGTCCAGGTGTGAGGATCAAAGTACTGAACCTGCAGAGACACTCAGGACTTTCGAAGCCTCTCGCCCTAACTGCAAGGAGTCCCTGCCGGGGTTGGTACCCACTAGTCCCGCCGGGAAAAGGACAAGGACTAGGGTCTATGCCGGAAACCAGCATCCCGTGAGGATGGAGACCCTCAGCTCTGCCCCAAGAGGACAAAGCTGCACATAGCCTCCTCCTGTGAGCCACCCGGGAGAGACCCGACGGAAGCTGCAGATCCGTCGAGCCACCCATCCTGAGCTGATCATTTTTAATAAAGGCATTAAAAGGAGAAAAAGTCTCCTGCCCTGTTTATTTCAAGAATGATAAGGGAATGGAATGTGAGCTCATGGGTTTTGCTAACCATTTGTCTACAGAACAAGAGCCTAGCCCCTATGGGCTAAGTGATGAGGAGGAAGACACATGCTAACTGCCATTTTAATGGCAAATGGAAGAGCTGTCACAAAAGGGTAGAAGAATGTAATAGGCAAATAAGAATATAATCAATAAACAATTATAAATGAAGTATAGCTAATATAGTAAAAAAGTGTGTAATAGTAGAATTAGGTGTGTATTAGCAAAATAGATGTGATAAATGTATTAAGAATAGTGTGTTGTGTTTGTAACCCTAAGATAAGGAAACCGCAAGTCATGTAAGACCCCTTAGGACTGTGACTTTAGATAAGTGACCAAAACAAGGGTGGATGACAAACTTGTAAACATATATAATGAACTTGTAAATGTATAATGACAAATTTGCACAGGTATAAAAAAAATCATTAAAAAATTACCGTGGTGGACACACACATGGAGGTGTTAACCCCTGCGTACTCCAGGCCTGGTCAATAAAGGCATGCTTTACAGTACATTATTGTGGAGTAGATTCCTTTGAATCACCAGATACACAAGAGCTAATCACTTGGAATCTTGTTGTCCATGGATGGGATGGTTACTGATAAAATTTGCCATTGCATGTTGATATTGGGTCAAAATATCCCAACTCAGCCAGCCAAGAGGGCGGGAGTGAAGAAACAGCCAACCTGTGCATCCATCTGCACTTTGGTGTAGTAAATGGGATGGTTTTGCTCTCCACTTTTGGGGTCCGTGATACTTGCAATACCAGTTACACTGAGGTGTAACTGGAGGAGAGGCGCTCCCCTGACTTAAACTTGCCCCTGTTGCCTGCTCCATATACATATTTCTTGAAATGTGAACTGGAGACAAAGTCCTAAAAAATGAGGGAGTAGCCTCACGGGGTTAATTTTGTCTAGTTTAACAGGAATCTGGACTTACCACCCCCTGCAAGGCACCTTCCCTTTTCCTCCCACAAGTGAGAAGCTTCAAAGTAGGCCCTGACCCTCACAGTTTTCAGGCTTTTCTAGAGTTGCTTTGGTTTGTGACAGTCAGTTTCTGCCCATTTTGCACCTTGTTTAACATAGGGAGGGGAAGTGGTGTGTTCTGGGTGAGCTTGGACTCACAATGGGACAATTCAGTCTCTGCCACCACACCTGCAGGGCTTTGTTTGAGGTGAGACTGAGAAGAAGGAATTTAGCAACATCTTTGGGTGGTGGGGGAAAATGATGGTTGCCAGTGTGTGGGGCTGGGCTAGTGTTCCTGTGTGGGAAAATGGCAGCTGCTAGTGTGTGGGGTTGGGCTGCAGGGCCTCTCTGGGGGCTCAACCTCTGGTACAGAGAAAAGGAGAAAGTGTATTTGGTTTGCTGGAAAGCAGGTTGCCTGGAAAACTGTGACTATGTGTTAACAATTTGAGCTCATTTCTTTGACTTTTGTGAAAGGAGATTTTTTTTGCTCCTCTTTTCCTTCCCTTACTGCCTTATTTTCCCCCAGCCATGCATCTTTAAAAGGTTGAAATTCTGTGTGCTATAGCAAATCCACTATAATATGCTGAGTTTGAGTTATATTCAAATCAAGTTCCTGAATTTTCAAGCAGAATTTAAAGATAAGGGGTTTGGAAAAGTCAAACACATGGATGCAGGCTGTAGGTGGTATTTGGAGAGAGGAAAAGGCCAATTTCTGAATGGTCTTTTTTGATTGAAATGGAGCTGTAGTGATTTGTATCCACTGAGGACTTGGCCTGATGTGGTGAAAGGTAAAACACATGCTTAATTTGAAATTCCTCTGAAATATTTTCCCTTCCCTATTCAATTTTCTTGCAACAATTTTTTTGGTCCATAAAAAGAAGTCACTTCTGAAAAGCTCTCTTTCAAATGTACACCTCTCTGTGGCGTAGATGTTATGTAATATCTTTAGTACCTTGGCAGTTTCACATTGTATAGAATATTGAAGACCAAATGAACAGCAACAAAGAATAAAAAATGTATATGAATGTATTACTTTCTACTAATCAAACTTATTTGGAGTGCCGGATCAATGGGGTATTGGCAGAAGTCATTGAGAGAGCAGAAGTGGGATTCAGATGTTGTGCTTCAGTGGAATGGGAAGGAAAAACACTCTAAATTCAATTTTTCTTTACAATTATCTTGTAATTTGTTTAACAGTGTAGAAGATATTTGGTTGGGATGAATGGCACTTGTCAGTTGAATTTTTCATCTAGACACCTAAATTAAGGCAGTGTTCAGGGTTTTGAGTAGTACTTTGCACATCTTATGAAATACTGCTGCTCATACGACCTATAATAAAAAAATCTCATACAGTGGTATAATTGTTCTCTGCTTAGTCTTACTAGTAACCTTTTATGGTTTTTACAAAATGATGATGAAATGCTAGTGTTTCTGTGTTTCTTCTTGATTATAGGCAAGGATCAGTGAGTGCTTTGCAGCAGTCATGTAAGGTACTGAGATTTGGGTTATATTGGCATACCCACAGTGGTAGCACTCTAAATCCTTTTCTGTGTTCTTTCACTGAATCCTGGGATATAAAATCACGTTCAGGATTGCTTTGAAGATCTGGCAACTAAATGTGCTGGTTTAGGCACTCGGTAAGACACAATTAGAGTTGTAAGACCCACTTCATGAAATTGCTTTGGCGCTTGGTTAAATTGAGGCTCTTTGGAATGATTCAAAACTAGGTTAAAGTCAATAGTGCTTTCAAGCACTAATTCAATGGAACTTCACAATGTTCCTAAGCTTGTGTAGCAGAGCAGCTTTTGTAAATTCTAAATGAATTAAGATGCAGCAGGTAAAAAAACCTCTTATGAGTGACAAACCAAGACTCAGAGACTGTCTGGGTAAGAGATGCAAAGCACATTTACATGGTGGAATCTTCCTTGTTTGCAAAGAAGTGCAGAGTAAAAAACTACAGCAAGAAACCTAAGTTCTTAAATAGTGGTCACTGTCTTTACAGTGTGTCTGTGAAGCTCCATCCCCCTACTTCCCTTCAGAATAACAGCAGATTTGAGATTCTTATAAGTGGTTTTTGTCTCTGGTGTACATAACTGGACTTAGTCCCCTTGCTCAGGAAATATTGGTTATGTGACTGAATTCTGCTCTGTTTGTCTTTTCTGGTGAGGGGAGAGCTCCATTCTCCCTGCATTTCCAGCTTGAGCCCTGTCCTGTGAACTGGAGAGGTGGTGTGAACATGGCTACCAGGTTCTGGAGGCATTTTGCAGTTATCTGTAGAAGTAACCTGCTTAATGACAGCTGCTACCAGATGGATATGGCTGTGCATGTTGACATGTAACATGTAAGAGCCATTTTGTCCTTCAATGGTGAGAAATATTAGCTGATCCTCTTTTCTTGTAGAGAACAGTAAAAGTCAGATCACAACTGGATTGATTTAGGCTCTGGCTTATCAAAGTTTGAGGAAAAATAGCAAAGAATTAAGACACTTAAAAAAAAAAATCAGTGAGAGGAATCTCTATGGGAAAGGCAATTTCTGTACAGAGCCAGGATCTCACAAGTTAACAAATCTGACCCACACAACCTTTGTGCAGTGGTCAGGAGCCATTTATGTCCTCTGTGAAGAATAATGGTTTTCATTCCTCAAATTCAATCTTTGTATCAGTTTTCACACCCAAGATGAGTGATTTTTTATTTTTTTTTAAAAACATCTACTCTGTATAGAATCCCAGTGGAGGTAAAGAAAGAGCTCTCAACTTCATGAGATAAATCTCCTATAGAAATACAAGCAATGGTCTCCTCTAGTAAGAACTATGTATATTCAACCTTTGACAAGATATTTGCTGGGAATTAGCTTTATCCTTGTAGGATCAGCTGGTGAATGTGAAAGCTGTACTTCTGAGACTGGGTTTTTGTCCATTTCTTTGGGGATGTGTTTGTACAAGGCAATTCAGGGAGAACTAACAAAAACCTCGTCTCAGAAGGAGTGCAGCTTCTACATTCCAAATGAATATCTGCATGACTGGCAGCTCCATTGTGCTTTGGCTGTTCTCCACATTGTCATTATTTGCTCAAAACTCCCACTGCATCACATGAGTATCACATACTATGAACAGGAATGTTGGATTTCTGGCATCAAAAGCAAATGTGAAATGAGGTCACGTATGTGGAGGCTGTCATGATTAATTTCCTGTACATGATGCAAAAACATCAACATGTTTGATAAAACAACAAATGAAATAATTTTATTTTTTTCACATCTGCAGTAATTTTCTAAAGGATGCTTTGTATTTAATTTTTTTTTTTAGTTTGGGCCTTGACCTTCCAAATATTTATGCTTGTTGAACAACTGTTTATCTAGATGACTTTAGTGGAAAAAAACCCCATAACATCAAGTATTTTTTTAGAAAACAATCTCTTGTGTACTTCACAGTTTAAGAGTAAGGCTTTGTGATGCAAAATACCATTTAGTATCATACTCTCTATCTTAGAAATTCTTAACTACAGATAATTCGGTTCAGTATGAAAGAAAACAACTTTCAAGCATATCTTCTACCTCAGAAAATAAAGAACTTTTGAAATAATTGTTTTGAATTTTCTGAGCTTATTTAACCCTTGGTTCTTCCATGGTTTTAGGTAAACTGTCATTTTTACTGGCATAGAAACTTTCTGGTTTTGGTTTGTTTGAAAAAATAAATCTGTGCTTAGTAACAAATGATGTTACTTGGGAGATAGAAAGGAACTAGATTAGAAATAGGAATTATTTTATATCTCTCTACTTGAAAGCTTTTAAAGTAAAAGGAAACGATCTGAAGAGAATTCATAGTTGGATATCCAAGACTGAGAATTATTGGATATTGGACAGAAGTGAAGTAGACTGAGATGATGGTTTAACAGGCAAAGGATGCCTTAGCTTTTGTGATTTAAGGGCTTTGAAAGCATGGAACTAAGAGAAATGCATGAGAGAACAATTTTTGGTGTAGTTTTTTCCCCTTTTTTATTCCTTTTCTGGAATGTAATTGCAAATGTAATCTCATGAGTTTTTGAAACAATTTTAGTAACTTTTGTTTTAAAAGTTTTGAAGACCAGAGCCTTCACTGGACAATCCTGGCCCAACTATGGTACAATATTTTCTAGGTGTGCCTGTAGAATAGTCTAGGTAGAACAATCTCAGGGGAAGCGCAGCTCATTGTCCTTATAAACTTCTGAGATTATAAGCAACGCCTCAGTTGTCAGCAAGGTAGCCCTTGTCTGTAAGAATGGAATAGAAAACTGCCACACATTACGAGGCATAGCAAAGTAACAGACTACATATGGATTTACTGAATGTAAATCCTGAAAATCAGTTTCTTAAGAGACTGCAGGAGCTGATAATGCAGAGCAGTTTTGAGAACCTTTTCATGCTGCTAGTTACAGACCATCCTGATTTAAGCTGGGCTCAGGCCTGCAGTGTTTGTGCTAGTAAAAGTTAACTTAATTGTTACTAGAATATCACCTGCTATATCAGTGGGCTTTGTGCACAGCAAACTGTACCAAATCTGCCATGCTTGAGGGACAAAGGAGGTTGTGGGTGAGGATTGTTAGGCTGTATGGGTACAGATTGTCTCAGAACAGAAGGGTACTACCACGGTCACCTCTTTGAAAAAGCAGAGGAAATGACATAACCCAGTAATCCCTATTTTTTTACTGTTCAAACATTTTCTGATACATCAGGTTGCATGTTTTATGGACACTCAATCCTTACACCATTAATGTTTATCCAGTAGGAGAGGACTTATCTACTCTACTTGGTTCTTTGAAACCCCGTTTCAGGCAGCTTCTGTATGTCACAGGAATGATTTGTATCATCCTCCACCTACTCAGTAACTTCACTGCAAGGGAATCTGGGTGCCAAACAGCTGCCTGAGCTGGCAGACTGAAGGGAGCTTGGTTTGTGCCAGAGGCTTGTGGGCTGCTCAACCAAGGAGGTTGCTCGTGGCTCCTGCTCAGCCATTCCTCTTGGGAGCACAGGCAGGAGACCTGCATGTTGTTGCCTTTTGCAAGGCAAGCGACCTGGTTCTGAAGATCAGCACGGCGGCCCAAATCCAGGGCCGCTCGGGCCAGTGACAAACGCAGACACCAATGTGGCGGATGGTCAAAAGGCCTTTATTATCTCATCTTGTGGGGTTATATAGTCTAGGGGGCTTCACTACGTCAGGAGGGGGACTTACAGTACCTTCTGTGGTGAGTATAGGGTGGAAAATCACTGGGGTTAGTGGAAAAGTACCAGGGCTAGGGGGTTACATTCCTAGGGTGAGTCTTATCTTGGAAGGCTAGGGGGAAGGCTGGGGGGGAAGGGGCATTCTCCCTGTACCGTGACATCCTCGTGATCTTCCGCTCCACCTGTCCCTGCTCTGCCACACTTCCCCCCCCTTTTCACAAATGAATGAGGTAGTCATATACATAGGCACTAAAATGAGGTATAAGGTTGTGATTTGACAAGGGAAAAGGGGTTTGGTAAACTGAGTAACTTTTTTCCGGGCAAGTTTAGCCCGGCTGGATTCACAGCATTTGTTGCCGGCCTATAAACAGGATGTTGGTCCGTTCTAGGCGGGTCTGAACGAACGAGACTATCTTGTTCAGCAGGCACGGTCCAAAGGTAACAGCTAGAAGTAGCATTGCCAGTGGACCTATTAGGGTAGAAATTAGGGTGGTTAGCCATGGTGATTTATTGAACCAGGACTCGAACCAGCCCTGTTGGGCCTCCCTGTCTTTCTGTCTCTAAGCCAGTCTGTTCCGGAGTTCTGCGACTCCCGTGTGGTCCGCGTAGAAGCAACATTCCTCTTTCAAGGTGGCACGCAGGCCTCCCTGCTGCATGAACAGGAGGTCTAACCCCCGCCTGTTCTGCAGGACCACCTCTGAGAGAGAGGAGACCGACTTCTCCAGATAGGAGATGGATTTCTCAATCCTTTGCAGATCTTCATCGATAGTCATCTGTAGTTGGGACAGTCCTTGGTGCTGGGTCGCTAGGGCTGAGACACCTGTGGCCATTCCGGCTGCTCCTAGACCGAGCAGCATTGCGATAGTTATACCAGTTATTACTTCTCTTTTGTGGAGCCGGCTGGGTTCTTCGAAAAGGCGATACACCTCTTCATCTGAGTGGTACAGGACCCTAGGAACAATCAGAACCTGGACACAAAAGTCGTTGGAGTCATCGAATTTGGCAAGGAACACACAGGGGCTCACTCCGGACCACTGGCAAACCCACATCCCAGATGCGGATGGGACCACCCACTTATTGTTCTTCCTGTTGGGCTTGACAACTTCGGTGCAGACGTCGCCTTTCCGCTTAGCTAGGGTTGCGTTGCCAAAGCATTTGCCCTGGCCTGTGACTTGACTCAGGGTGATTCCTTTGCGGGGGGTGTCCTACCCGCACTGGTAAGGGGCATTGGCTGTGGAATAACTGAAAGGGGTGTTTAGAGCGACTCCTTCATAAAAAGGGGGTTTAACATCATAACAAAGCCAGCAGGAATCGGTTAGGTTAGGGTTAGATTCATTCAGGGAAAGGAAGGTAGCTTCTAACATGCGAAGGATTGGGTCTGATTCCGATCCGGCTGGGCGGCCTATCGGAAAGGTTTCCGCTCAGCCTGTCGGGGTATCGGTGGCCTTTGTGGGCAGGGTTTTGGGGTAGGTTGTGTCTCTCCCTTTCTGCATGTTTTTAATAACTGTGTTTGGTCCGACTGCTCGGGGTGCCGATGGTTGGGGCCTGACAATTTGCACGTTCACCCACTCTTTTGACCCTTGGAGGACTACTGTCCACGCTTTGCCTATGGCCCAGCTAGGGTGATTTGGCTGCAGAACCGTCATGTTATAGTGAGTGCACTTCTGGATTTTAGGGATTTTGTGACGGTTTCGATAGAAACTTCCCTGGAGGAAGATAGGAGTGTCACAGCCAGTGGGTGCCCACACGAACTGTAAGAATCTGTCGGGCTCTTGTGGGTCCCATCCAGGCCCTGACAGTCTGGCATCTGTGACAATGGTTTCACAGCCCCAGTGCCCACAATGTCCCCACCCCGGGCGATTGCAGTAACTTCTTCCTGGGTTCGAGGCTGGGCACCAGTAGGATAGGTACATGTGTGTGGCGTGTGAGGAATAGGGGTCTACCTTTGGTCGTCCTGGAAACAGGTCGGTGATGTGAAGCATGAAGGATGGGGCGTTCGGCGTGGTGATTTCTCTGAGCACCTTGTCACCACTAAGGTGTCGCATGACCCACCTGAATGGCTGGTGGGGGTAGTGGTCTGGGCTGGCTTGTCCTCTGGCGACAAGCCCCAACAGCAAAATCACACAGAAACACCGCTGATGCTCGGGTCTCACCCGTGCGGGTCTCTCGGGCGCTGTCTGGCGTTTTGGTGGTCTGTCACTTTCCTCTGGAATGGGGGCGTACGCATTATGAGGATGCCCCACGAGCATGTCCTGAAAACAGAAACTCACAATTCTCATTAGTCTCATCCCGCTCATTGTGAAGGTCAGGCTTGATCGACCTAAGTGGACACCACCTGATTTTGCCATCCTTTTTGACCTCTGCCTACCCTCGCCCCGTGAGCATCAGCCTCCAGCCCTGCTCCCATTCGCCTAACTCATTTCTAATTGCGACTTGTGGGCCCTCCTCTAATGCTCGGGTGGCCCAGTGTTTTTGAACAGGACTGTTTGTTTCCTCTCCCCTGGGGAATTGATTCAATGCTAGCAAGGCGGTTGCCAGCACGCGTGCTTGATCTCCCGGGGGAATGGAATTGGCAAAGCCCTCTGCTTTTGCCAGCACCTCTAGTTTGGTTTTCAGGGTCTGATTTGCTCACTCAACTATGGCCTGCCCGGTACTGTTATATGGGATACCTTGCACTAATGTAATGCCCCATTTTGAGGCGAACTCTTGCACTGGTTTGGAGGTGAAATTGGAACCGTAGTTGGTTTTGATCTGCTTGGGGATACCAAGCCATGCCATGGCTGTCAGCCAGCGGTGAATTGTGGCCTTAGAGTTAGTTTTGTGGTGCTGTGTTGCTATGATCGTTCTGCTGTAAGTGTCCACTGTCACTGCAAGCCATGCTCGGGGCTTCAGCAGTTGACACAGAGTGAAGTCTGACTGCCAGATCTCTGAGGGCTTGAGACCTCTCGGGTTGACCCCACTGGTCCATAGGGGTGACTTCTGGCAATGAGGGCAGGTGACCACTACATGTTTCGCGTTCGTTGCCGAGATCCCACATCTCTTCGCCAGTGCTTTGGCTCTGATGTGGAGCGACTCGTGCAGTTGGCGAGCTTCCTGCAACGTCCACATGCCTTTCGCTGCGGCGGCCGCTTTGTTGTTGCCGATCTGGAGGTAGCCTTTGACTGGGTTCTGGCTGTTGATGTGGATGACGGACACAGTGCCCTGTCGCGAGGAGAGCACTTCTTCCAGCATCAGGGCTGCTGCAGATGTCAACACACCTGGTCCTGCCATGGCTAGGCAGAGCTTTGCCATGAATATAGAGTCCATTACAATGTTGAGGTGCTCATCTTGGAAGAGTCCACACACCAGGACCACTGCTCCCGCTTCCAGCTGTTGCACTGACAGTGTGGGGTCACATGCTTTGACGCAATGCCATTGCTCTCCTGTCTGCCACACTGCTGCTGCAGTGGAAGGCATGGAGGAAGCGTCTGTGAAGACCGTTGGTCCTGGTTGCGGTCGGTCCATAACCTTTGGCGGCATGTCCATGTCGACAACGGTCAGCAGCTGGGTCCAAGGTGGTTTGGCGGAGTAGGAGATTTCTCCTCCGAAGCCAGCAAGAGCAAGGGCCAGGTGCTCTGATATTGTGGTTGACTCTGTGGTTGGTTGCTTGCGGAAAGGAAGGTGGATTGTTGTTGGCTCGGTTCCTAGGTGCTTCAGGGCGAGTTTCCTGCCTTTTATGATGAGGTTGGCGATGCACTCGATTCCCGGGGAGAATGCACGAGCAGGCCCTCCGAGGATCACCCATAGGATCGGTCGGGACTTTTCGGAAGGTCCTTGAGACAGTGCTCCCACTCCTCCCTTCGGCGTGAAGTGGATGTACAGGTCCAGCGGCATGGCTGGGTTCCACCTGGCGAATGTGCCAGTGGTCATCTGGTGTTCAATGAAGTCAAGGGAGCTTGCTACTTGCGGTGTCAGCTCCTTGGGTTCCCAGGAGTGCTTTCCTTTCAGAAGGTCATATAAAGGGTCCATGACCTCAGGAGGAATTAGGACGATGTGGCGAAGCCACTGCAGGGATCTCACCACGTGTTGCACGTCGTGGAGCGTCTTGATGTCCCAGCAGACCTTCACCTTGGGGGGTGTAACATAGGAACCTGTGATTCCCACTCCCAGGAAGGTCACGCAGGGTCCTCTCTTGATCTTTGTGCTCACAATCTCAAAGCCGTTGGCCTGGAGGGTCTCTGCGATCATGGACACCAGGTGATCTACTTGGTTTGCTGACGGTGCAGCGACCAGGATGTCGTCCATGTACTGGATGATGGTGGCAGCGGGATAGGAGTGTCGGACTGGCATCAGTGCTTTGTCCACAATGATTTGGCATATGCTGGGGCTGTCCACCAGTCCTTGTGGGAGTACCTTCCATTGGAAACGGAGGTTGGGCCACTCGCCGTTCGGGAACACAACCGAAAAGGCGAATCGTTCTCTGTCGTCAGGGTGTAGGGGTATGGAAAAGAAACAGTCTTTGATGTCCAGCACTGTGCATGGTTGCCCTTCAGGGATGGCTGAGTTCATGGGCAGCAGTGTCTGAACTGGACCCATGGGTCAGATTGTTTTGTTCACTTCCCTCAGGTCATGTATGAGGCGATAGCCCTCTCCGGACCTTTTGGGGGTCACAAAAACAGGGGTGTTCCACAGGCTGGTAGAGGGTTCTATGTGATCCTTCCGCAATTCGCGGTCGACCAGCTCCAGCAAAGCTGTCACTCGAGGCTCTGACAAGGGCCAGTGCTGTACCCACACGGGATCTGATAATTTCCAAGTCAATTTGATTGGCAGCAGGGGGTGTTCGGCAGTGGCCCTCATGATAAATTTGTAATCCTGACTCTTAGCATGGCAAGGACATTCCTCCCTATCAGGGGTGGAGAGTTTTGCAGAATGTATGGATAGATTCCTACTGTCTGTTCTGGTCCCTCTTTCGTGTGGAGTGCTATAGCCACCAGCTGGGTGCTTCTCCATGCCCGGGACTGCCCCCCCACTCCGTTCACTGGGGGGACTTCTTTGAATTGCCAGTGTCCGGGCCAATGTGCTTGGGGAAGAATCGTGCAGTCTGACCCCGTGTCCGCCCAGAACTGCAGCCCTATGACGTGGGGGTCCTGACTGCCATAGAGGCGGCACGTCCCCCACACCATTAGGGGTTCCTTCCCTATTTTCATGGCCAGGGCCACCCAGGGGTCCCGCTCTGGGGCGTCCTTTGCTGGCCCTACGGTGCCGATGCAGTTTGTGGCGGTGGTGGGTACGAGAGTGCCGCAGGCGGAGCTGTGCAGCCCTGCCATTGGGCTGCTGGCAGGGGCGTGGAACCGGCTGCCCCCTGTGGGAGTATGGGATATGAAGTTCCCATGCCCCACTGAGGGCTGGTATAGGTGGGCCGTCTTGCATTCGCAGCAGGAGGAGGCTGAACATGGCCCATGTGCCCCCTCCCCCTCCCGTTTCCCCGGGGCCGGGATCTACATTCCCTGGCGAGATGGCCTCTTTTCCCGCAGCTCCAACAGATCCCTCTTGGGCGTGTTTGGAGCGGGGGTGCTGCCGGGGGAGGTCGTGCCGGCTGGGGACAGCCTGCCGCGATGTGCCCCGCCTGTCCAAATGTAAAACATGCCATTGCACTGGTTAGGGTGTGCACGGCTGCTTGGATGGGAGTCAATTGTTCCTCCCTTACCACATGTTTGATCATATCAGCCACGCTGGCCCTGGCCGGCAGCGAACGCAAGATATCTTTGGTGACGGAGTTACATTGTTGGCGTAAGCAGTCGGCTATCACAGGTCCCTTAGCCGCCACCGGCAAAGTAGAGGAATCTACTGCCATCTGGAGGCAGTCGACAAACTGCGTAAAATTTTCGCTTTCTCCTTGCTTTATGGTGGACCACGGTGCCGGCTTAGCCATTACCCGAGAGGCAGAACGGATCGCTTCCCTGGCAGCTCGTGTTGTTGCCTGGACCTCCTCAGCCCGCAACTGTGCAGCTTGCTGCTGCGGGGTAGCCACCTCGTCATGTTTTCCTAGCAGTCTAGACAGGCTCAAACCATGTAATTGCTGTCCCTCCCCAGATGCAAGCGTTAGCGCTGTAGTGCAGTTATCTTGCCACTCCTGCTTAAATACAATTAAGCCAGCTCAGTCAAAAGGTTCCCATGGGGTCTGCACTGTTCCATGGATCTTGTTTCCATGGGGCCCTGGAATGTCACATGGTCCTTGTTTCCATGGTGGCCACACAGTGTGACACTGGCCCCTTGGCCTGCCGGTGCCGCAGTGTGACAATGGTTCCTTGGTTATAGAGGCCCACAATGTCACAATGGTCTCCAAACCCCACAAAGGCCTTGTAGTTCCACAATCTGGTGCCATCCATGATTCCATGAGGCCCTCCAAGGGTCACAACTTTGGTTTCACAGGCTCCACAAGTGTCACAATGAACCTTTGGTTCCATGAGGCCTCTAGTTCATGCCGGGACCTTAAGTTCCCCATAGTGTCAAATGGAAACTTCAAAATCTCCCTTGTCAGAACCCCCTTCTAAACAACTGGGGTTTTGTTTTAGCCAAGCCTTGATTCCACCAAGCCCTGCCCTTATTCAGAAATGGTTCCGTCTTCCGCCGTCACAGTTCCATTGTTCCATGAGGCCCTTTGTCAATGGCATCCTTGGTTCCCACAGTAATGAGAATGGACCCTTGGTTCCAGGGGTTCCATTGTTGCTGGTTTCTCTTGGATCCATGAGGCCTGGTGGTCAATGGCTCAGTGGCCATGCTGTGTCAGAACGGTCTTATGGTTCCATGGGCCCATGTCACTGTTTCCTTAAAGGGACCCTTGGTTCCATCAGGCCCCACAGTGGAACAATGGTTTCTGGTTCCCATGAGCTCTCCTTGCTGTGTCACAATGGTCTCCTTAGTTTAGAGTTTTCTCAGTGTCAGTATCACCAGTGGACCCCTTTGTTCCCCAATGTAGGTTTTGGTCCCATGAGGCCACACAGTGTCAAAAGGGACCCCTTAGTTCCAAGACAGGCTCCTTGGAGGAATCGAATACTGTGGCAGCAATGGAATTCTGGCATGAGTTCTCCTTGCCCCTGATCTCCCGAATAAACCATCTTGAACCATGGTGTCTTCTCCTCTCTCTACCGTCTGCCCGTTCCTCTGCCCAGGGGCTAAACCTAGCAGCAGAGCTGAATCAGGAGCTGGCAATTCTCCTGAATATCACTATGCTATATATACTACAATGGCCCGGTGGCCTGGCCTTTGCCTAGCCTCAGTCATCTAGTCTCTGCTAAGATTAGACTCCTGAGCTGCCTAGCATCATATAATAAATAAGGCCTACCGAGGTCATTTTATTTCTTTGTTCCATGAGTTTGCACAGTGTCACAGCTGACTCCTTGGTTCTGGGAGGAACCACTGTCATCTCAAATCAGAATAAGTCACCCTTATTTCAAAATATCAGAATAAGGCTCCTGGGAACACTAATTTGCAATTTCAGAGGGTATCATTTATTCAGGCCTACAGGTCTGGTGAAGGATAACTGGAATAACATTATGTGGATGTGTAATTCTACCAGTTGGCCCCTGCCACCTGGGACAGCCTGGGCTGCACAGGGGCATGATGGGCAGCTTTGGCCATGGCTGCTGGGCCTGGGCTGCCTGAGCCAGGAGCAGGAGACAAGTGACCCTTGCAGGCCTGGGGCCTCATTGCCTCCTTGGCCCTGCTCAGCAGCCTGGCAGGGGCCGCCCCATGCTCCTGCCCTTGGCATTGCACATCCCCACATGCCAGTGCCCATCCCGGGAAGAGCCCTGAGCAAGGAGGGAGGGACAGCATCTGCCTGGCCAGGGGCTGGGGCTCAGGCCTTGGCCCTTGGCATTCCTCAAACACATCCAGCTTTGCTCAGCACCAGAGACACCTTGGCCTTGTTTGTGCCCAGCTGTCATCACTGCCTCCAGTGTTCTGCTCTAACTGGAACCTGGGGACACTTTCTCAGTCGTGTCCTCAGTGGGACCCATTAAAACTTCAAGAAACTTTGGAGTCTAAATTTAACTTTGAGTTCTGGAGAAGTTTTTTGAAGACACTCTTAGGGACTGAGTCTGATGTAAACAACACCAAAGCTCTGAAAGTGTCATTAAAGTTTTCCTTCTCCAGTTGTAAATATTTCAAAGACTTGTAAGAAATACACATTCCTATTTTAATGGATGTATTTTATTTTATTTCTCTTTAGAGCAGAAATGGTTGCAGCATTCTGTGATTGATATTGACCCAGGGTCTCTCCTCAGCAGCTCTGGCCTGCTCACAGAAGCTGTGCCTTGAGCTCTGACCCAGTGTGGACAACCTTGCTCCACATTGCCCAGCCCCATCCTGTCTGTCCTCACTCCCCTGGGCCCTGCTGTGCTTGGAGACCTGGCTGCACTCAGCCTAAGAGGGGTTTTCCCTTTTTGGGGTTTTTGAAGCAATCTGAAACTCCTGAGTTTCCCCACTGCAAACAGACACACTGCTCAGGTGTGTGCCAGCCCCAGGTGCCACCAAAGCCACTGCAGAGCTGCCCTGGGCCAGCTGTGAGGGTGGATCATCAGCCCAAGCTGCACTGGGCCACTGCAAGGGGCTGTGGCCATGGGCACTGCACTGACCCCACTGCTGCCACCGTGAGAAATTAAACTGTCCTTGGAAACACTGGGGAGGACTGGGACATACTGGGGAACACTGGGAACGCTGTGGGAGACACTGGGACACACTGGGAGTGACACTGCGGGATACTGGGGCAAACTGGGGACACTGGGGCGATTGCAGAGAAGGCTGGAGACACTGGGGCATCCTGTGGATGACATTGGGGGGGAACTGGAAGGGACTGGGAATGAACTCAGGTGTATTGGGAAGGATTGGGCTATACTGGGAGGGCCTGGAGGGGCACTGGGGTTGAAGTGGGTTCTACTTGGGATGAACTGGGATTTACAGGGGTTATACTGGTCTGTACTGGGAATGAACTGGGCTGTACTGGGAGGGACTGGAGGGGTTGTACTGGCTGTTCCCGCCTCCACCTCATCCCATTTGCCGAGGCTCCTGCCCATCACCACCAGCAGCCAATCAGCACCGGAGATTAAGGCCTAGGGGCGGAGCCTGGGGGCACCTGCTTCTCTTTTTGCCTCATGCCCTGCGGCCGGATTCCCATTGCAGCCGGGACTACAATGCCCGTCATGCCCCGCGCTCCACAGAGCACCCCCCTTTCCCCAGGATCCGCCCCCATCTGTCCCATAAGCGTCCCCCAGACCCTCCAGGATCCCTCATCCTCAGTGCTCCCTCAGCGCCCGTTCAGGACCCCAAAAGCGTCTCTGGACCCCCTGAGTGCTCCCCAACCCCACAGATGCCCGGTACAGCCACTTCTGGGAATTCATCTCCTCTCATCCCCTATGGCCCCAGAGTCCCTCAGAACACTGTCCCTTTCAAAACTCCTGCAGTGCCCACTCCTAAAGAGCCCGGTCCGAGCTCTCGAGCTGTCTAAGGGCTCCTGAGCCGTTTAGTTCCCCTTGAGGACCTCAAGTCACAGTTCGACACAAAAGTGTCCCCCAAAAACCTTCCCGGACCCCCAAACAACGCGGTTCGAGTCACTTCCGGGACTATAAATCCAGCATGCTCCCGCGGCGTGCCCAGTCCTTTATTCTAGCTTTAGGACTTCATCTCCCGTCATGCCTGTGACATCACAGAGGCAGTGAGACATCATAGGGGCATGACATCACGGGACAGTGTGACATCATGGGGCTGTGTGAGGTCACTGAGGAGGTCACTCTGCCCGCCCCCCTCACAGTT
>JALJVW010003910.1:0-21412 GCA_024865655.1 Emberiza elegans
AAATTCAAAGAGTTTTATAAAGGACAAGCGGAGATAAGGACCATGGAGCAAAGGTTAAGACGGCCAAGTATCTTGGCACTGAACCAAGAGCACCCTGTTATCTCGGGATATCCCTTAAATACCTTTTCCTTCATCAGCCTGTTGTATATCTATAGACCTCATGGCAGTAAACTTTTCCCAAACTGGTTTTATATTCCAAGAACTGTTAACATGGCTCCTCCTCGTTCACCTTTTAGAGCGTGTGTATTCCTCGTTGTGGTTTGGTCTTTTTATCATCATCTTCAGTTTTGGCCAAGGCTCACGCTGCCTTCAGGACGGTGAGTGCTGATGGCTGGCACATCCGTACTAGGGGTCTTCATCCCATGTTCATTGGGTGTTATCCCAGCCAAGCAGGCATTGTAACACAAGCACACTTATATCAGCTATTTCACTATTATGTCTAAGCTTTATTAACGACAGAAATGAAAACTGTATTTTTATAACAAAGTTACCCCATGTATTACAGATGTGTTGATTAATATTTGCACAAAGCCAATTTGCAATATGTAAATCGTAGCAGGGTAATTAAAAGAGCCCCTCGTAGTCCGGGCCCAAGAACTTGGGGGGTCCCGATTTTTAAGAAAGGAAAATGAGCCCCGCGCCTGGGCCGGGGTGCACAGGACTCCCTGGGGGGGCTGGGCTGAGAATTTAGGCTGCCCTCTTATCAGGAAGAAATGAACTGCTCCTGGAACCGGCGGGCTGGGGATTCAGAAGGAAGAAGCTGAGGATGACAGAATGGTCTGTGTTTGAATGGGAATTTATGCATCATGGATGAGGTCGGTGAATATACAACAGGCTATTGTTTTAAGGGTTAAGCAACCGTTAACATGTGTCCTTTTTCGTCCTGGTGCTGCCCAGGGAAACAGGACAAGGGACGCCTGTAACCTTGTCTCTATTGTCTCATATTGTCCTAATTTCAATTTGTCAAATTATTATTACTCTAATTGTATTACTATACCAGGGACAGGAACTCTTGGAGGCTTTCCTGGGCTGAATCTTGGTGTTTGGGAGGTTTTTTCTGGAGCTCAGATGCCCAGTGACTTCTCAAGATGGACTTGGGCAGAGGGCCTTCAAACTCACTGTGCTTATCCCTTGTTTTCCCCAAACCAGGATTTCCATTACCCAATCCCAGGGAGGCTGGGAGGAAAGGAAGATGCCCTGGGACACTGAGGCAGGTGAGGAGGAAGTCAGTGCCCTTTCCCCTCTGTGCTGCTCCATGTCCCAGGCCAGCACGGCCTGGCTGCAGCTCAGCCCTGGGGATCTCCTTGCCCTTGCCTGTGGCACGGGGAGGCAAATCCCATCCTGTCTTTGTCCTTCCTCCCACAGAGCAGGAGCTGAGCATGGAGGCAGGGAGGACAAATGTTCGGCAGAACCTGGTGGAAGAGGCTGTTTTGAGCAGCTCCACGGTGCAGGAAGCCAATGGGGAGGAAAAGCCCCGGAGATGCCGCACAAGGAGGGGCTGCAAACGCAGATGGCGGGGATCTGAGGGGGAAAGAGCCAGCCTGGGCCGGGAAGGCGGCCGGAGATGGAGCCAGAGCTCGGAGCTGGTGCTCCATGGGCAGCTCCATGATGGGAAGAAGCCCCACACGTGCGTGGAGTGTGGGAAGAGCTTCAGGAGGAACTCCCAGCTGATCATGCACCAGAGGACCCACACTGGGGAACGGCCCTATGAGTGTGATCAATGCAGGAAGAGGTTTCAGACCAGCTCCCATCTCCTCAGGCACCAGCGCACGCACACAGAGGAGAGGCCCTTCCGCTGCCCCGACTGTGGGCAGGGCTTCAGGCGGAACACCCATCTTGTCATGCACCGACGCATCCACACTGGGGAGAGGCCCCACGAGTGTGGGGAATGTGGGAAGAGCTTCAGCCGGAGCTCCCACCTGATCAGCCACCAGAGGACCCACACTTGGGAACGGCCCCACGAGTGTGGGGAGTGTGGGAAGAGCTTCAGGCACTGTTCCAGCCTGATCGTCCACCAAAAGATCCACACAGGGAGAGGGGAGTGTCCAAGTGTGGGAAGACCTCCCAGTTCGGATCCAAGTCACATCTCTTCCTGCATTAGTGGGTCACTGGAGGGTTGCTTCTTCTGCCCCGGACTGTGGAATCCCAGTCAAGCACAACTCCTCCCTCATCACCCACCAGTTGCGCATCCACACTGGGAGAGGCCCTACAGTGTCCCCAGTGTGGGAAGAGAGCTCCAGGAGCTCTCCTTGACCAAACACCAACGGAGGCACCAGTAAGGGAAGCCCTGCAAGTGCCCCAATGTGGGAAGTTCTTCCCAGTGCTGCTCCAGCTCCATCCCCCCACTGGAGGAGGCACTTTGGGCACAGCCCTGGTCACTCCCATTCCCTGTGATCCATGTTGGAACAGTTTCCCTGGCTGCTTCTCCTTTTGGTTTAACCTTAATTTTTTCTCTTCTCCATGTTTTTCCACTCTAGAAGCAAGAGGGATCGATCTGTCACTTCAAAACCACTCAAATCCCACTGAAAATAACTGAATTTTAACCCAAAAAGGCTCAATCCTACCTCAAATTGCTTGTTCCCACCTCAAAAAAACTCAGTCCCACGCCAAACTCACTCCATTCCACAGCCAGCAGGGTGAGTTGGGGTTGGGAGGCGATAGGTAGAAGTGGGATCCCGGTTTGGAGCAATGGGATGGGGACAGTGTGGGGCTGGCTGGGTGGGATGTATTTGATAGCAAATAAAACTCTCAGAGTTACTGATTTCTGTCCCGTTCATTTTTGGTCAGTTCTGTTTGCAGAGTGCTTCCTTCTCAGCTGAATAAATTCCTATAAAAATCACATTTTTTAAATCATCTAGCCTCTAACAATTCAAAAACCAATATCCTAATAAAACCTTTCACGCCCAATAAATCTTTTTAAAATAATTTTAATTGTTTTAGAGTACTTAAGGATGTTATTAAAGTTTGTTTGGTTAAAATGTCTGAGAAATTATAGTGGTGTTTGGTTTTGTGTTTAGTATATTTGTAATATGAATTGTTTAACTAAGATGTGTTAGATTGTATGTTAGTTTTTAGATATTTTTTATCTAAAGTGTATTAGTTATTGAGTTAAAACTTTCAAAAGGTATTTCTTGATATATAATTTGTTTCTTTAGATGCATTGGTAATATTATATCAATAGTTGTTGGTTTGGATTGAATCATTGTTGAAGTGTTGCAAAGAAGACTTGAGATTTTTATATTTCATTTTTATTATAATTTATTTAATTTCAATTTTAATTTTCTTGTTTATAATTTTATTGCAATTTGTTGAGAGGATAGGAAGGAAGTTCAAGGGCAGGAACATTTTTTCCTGGCTGGGAACTGGAATTCCAGACCCTGGGAGTGTGCAGGACCCACAGACTGGGATCAAACATGGACTGGGATCAAATATGGACTGGGATTCTGTGGGTTGGGGCTGCACAGACTGGGACCATATGGATCAGGACCACACAGACTGGGATCAACTGGACTGGGATCAAATATTGGGCTGGGATCACCTGGACTGGGATCACATGGATGGGGATCCTGTGGATCAGAACCCTCAGACTGGGATAGCCTGGAGTAGGATCAAATATGGACTGGGACTGTTTTTTAAAGTAACTTTGTTCTATAGTTTGTATTTCTGTTGTTAATTGAGCTCAGTGAAATAGCTGCTTGTGTTAAACTGCCTGCTTGGATGGGATAACATCCAATGCACACAGGATGAGGACACCTGTACAGATCTGCCAACTGTCAGCACTCCCGTCTGAAGGCAGAGTGGACCAAGGGCCCAAAAACTGGAGGTGATAAAGAGAAGGAGCCAAAACCACAGCCAAGGAACACACATGCTCTGAAAAGGCAGACCCAGGGAGGGGCCATGTAAAATCGTTCCTGGAATATGTAAAGTAGGTTATGGATATGCATGAGGGTCTATGAATATGCAACAGGCTGATGTAAGGGGAAAGGTATTTCATGGGGGTCCCCGAAGGTAACAGGGAGCTCCTGGCTGAGTGCCAAGATGCACCTGGCCATGATAACCTTTGCTCCATGGTCCTGGTCTCCCATTGTCCTTTATTAAACTTTGTACATTTTCACAGGAGAGTGAACGTGTTTTTCACAGGCAGCTTCACAGAAACTGGAAAACGTGGGGGTTCCTGGGAGGGGGCACCGCTGATCCAGGGCATCGAGGCGCTGCCTGCAATCATCCATAACCGCCCATAAGGAGCCTCCAGGGCTTTACCCCTCCATGAGCTGCAGCAGACGTGTCAGGAAAGGTGACAAGAGCCTGTGGAATGGTCCTTGTTGCAGGCAGATTAGCCACTTGTAGCTCTTCAAAACTCCCTCCCATGAAAAATGAAAAAACTTAAACCGTTCCTAAATGTGAAAAACATGTTCACTCTTAATAAAGGACAATGGGAGACCAGGACCATGGAGCAAAGGTTATTATGGCCGGGTGCATCTTGGCACTCAGCCAGGAGCACCCTGTTACCTTCAGGGATCCCCTGAAATACCTTTCCCCTTACATCAGCCTGTTGCATATTCATAGACCCTCATGCACAGCAAACTTCTCCCCCAAACTAGTTTACATGTTCCAAGAGCTGTTTAGCATGGCTCTTCCTTGGATCTGCCTTTTAAGAGCATGCAGATTCCTTGGTTGTGGTTTTAGTCCATTCTTATCACCTCCAGTTTTTGGGCCTTGGTCCACTCTGACTCCGAAAAATTTAGGTTTTGGTATTTTTAGTATTTTGTGGATGGAAGCAAAATGGAGGGCACAGGGTATCGTCCTGGGTTTCTTCTTCACGCTTCTTCCTTCTTCATGGTTTTGGGTGGCTTTTTGTAATCGGGCAGAAATTCCTCATTGCAGGCTCTTTGGGATCAGTTATCGGGTTAAAAGGGAAAATAATCCAGGTGTCAGTTCTTAATTGGATAGTTTAGTCTTTAAAAACCTCGTAACAAGAGATTGCTGGTCATTTTGTGCCTTCTAATGAAAAGCTGCTGGACTCACCGTAATGAGACTGTTTTACTGATAAGAAATAATAAACACTTGAGTCTGAACATGAATTACTGTCTCAAGTGCCTTCAGTCCAGAGCCAGTGCAGCCGACAACTGGTACCCCACACCTTGAGGTAGTGCCAAAGCAGAACTTGTTCAAGCTCTTTTCTCCTGGTGATTTTATAATCCTTCTCCAGACTCTGATAGCAAACCGTGCTGTAGAGAAAAGATTGACCTTGGCATCCTGGGGCACTTTCTGGGTGGGTGTTTGAATCCTTTTTCCAGGCCTTGGGCTGAGCAGGGGTGAACCCTGAAAGCTTGTTCCCACCTGGAGCCCGGGGCAGCGGGCCCAAAAACCCTCCAGGCCACAGGGGCATTTCCCAGGGTGAGTTGGGTTGGGCGGCGGGAAAGGCGCCCTGGGCAATGAGGCAGGGAAGGGGACAGTGTGGGGCTCTCTGCAGGGTGGGGCGGATTTGAGCGCAAATAAAACTGCTCAGAGCCACTGATTTCTGTGTCATTTCCGGCCGTTCCCTGCGCCTGCAGTGCTGCCTTCTCGGCTCTGAATAACGGACGGCAGGGACATGGGGATCATCTGCAGCAGGGCCCAGCAGGGACAAATGGTGCCAATATGCAGCTCCTCTCATGCCCAATAAATCTTTTTAAAATAACATTAGCTCGGCTTCTTCAGCCTGGGAAAGAGATCCAGCCTTGATCCAGCTGTGGCCTTCCAGGACCTGAGGGCAACCAACAAGAAAGCTGGACAGGGACTTTGTACAAGGGCAGGCAAGGACAGGACAAGGGAGAATGGATCCAAATGGAAAGAGCTGAGGTTTAGGTAAGGGATTCAGAAAAAAGGCCCTCTTGGAACAGTTTGCCCGGAGAAGGTGTGGATGTTGAGAAGAGGAAATCAGGAGAAGACTAAGAGGGAGAGAGAGATCCACAGTTGGCCTTGGATCCAGCGCCATCTCAGCTGCTCTGAGCTCTGGGGCCGTGGGACGTGTCATTGTTTTCATATCCAAAAACTCATTCAGTAACAGGCTCCCCTTCCCTTCATCATCCCCAAACTTCACCTGTCTTGTTTCACACCCCACCTCCCCAGTCCCAACCCCAACCCATTCCACCCCTGCTGGACATCAAGACCCCCTTCCCAATCCATATTTCCCCCATTTCACACTGCCCAAACCCCATCCCACCCATCCTGCCCCACCCAATGCCCATCTCACCCCTCCTGATTTGCAGCACACTTCACCCAATCCCCTTCCAATCCCATTCCACCATGAGGGGCTGTGGAATTGAGGAATTTTGGGGTGGGATTGAGTAGTTTTCAGTGGCATTGAGTGGTTTTGAGCTGACAGATCAATCCCTCTCATCTTTTGGAGTGCCAAGAAAAATAGACAACCAAACCAAATACCCCCAACCCCCCCCCATAACCTCCCAGATATCTCCCAGAATCCAAGTTTCCCTCAAAACACAAGTAAAATGTGAGGCTTTAGATGCCTTTGATGAACTGGGTCGATTTTTACGCCAATTTTCTGTGTTTTGAAGGGAGGGAGATAAATCAAAAGATAATGAGAGGCAAAGAAAAAGGAACACAAATCACTTCCCACTGTGTATCACAAGGAATGTGGGTCATCAGGGGCTCTGACCAATGTGGGCCCTCTGATGGGGATGGAGATGGAGCAGTGCATGAAGCTCTTCTGCAGTCGGGGGCTCTCACAGGGCTTCCCTTACTGGTGCCTCCATTGGTGTCGGGTAAAGAATGGTTTTCTGAAGCTCTTCCCACACTGGGGACACGTGGGCCTCTCTGGGTGTGGATGCGCGGTGGGGGCATGAGGTGGGAGTTGTGCCTGAAATCCCATCCGCAGTCAGGGCAGCCGGAAGGGCCTCTCCCTGTGTGAGATCCGTTGATGTACTGGAGCCCGTGGAGCTGGTGTGAAACCTCTTCTGACACACTCAGCACTTATAGGGCCTCTCCCGGTGTGGATGAGTTGATGGACTAAACCAGTTCTGAGCTTAATAAAGCCCATCCCAGACCAGGACCTCCAAAGGCCCGTTCCCCAGTGTGGATCATCTGGTGGCTGATCCTTCAGGAGCTCCACCTGAAGCTCTTCCCCACACTCCAAGCATTCATGGGACCCTCTTGCATCATGAAGCTGCTCATGGACCACCAGCTCTGAGCTCTGGCTGAAGCTCTGTCCACCTTCCTGGCTCAGGTTGGGTCTTTCCTCCTCAGAGCACCCTGGCCTGGGTTTGGACCCCTCTTTTTGGGATCTCTGGGGCTTTTCTTCCCTGTTGGATTCCTGTGCCTGTGGAGTTTTTCAAAATGGCTTCTTCCATGAGGTTCTGCTGTGGGATTTGTCCTCCTGGTCTCCATCCTCAGCTCCTTGTCTGGGGGAGGAAGGACAAGGACAGGATGGGATTTGCCTCCATGCCAGAGGGAAGGGGGAAGGAGATCCCCAGTGCATCCCCAGCAGGATAGTTTTGGCAGCAGGGTTGTCCTGCAGCCGGGGGCCATGCTGGGCTGGGAGATGGAGCAGGAGAGAGGGGGAAAGGCTCACTGACTTCCTCCTCACCTGCCTAGGTGTCCCGGGGCATCTTCCTCTTCTTCGCAGCCTCCTCCTCCACCTGGCAAAACTTTGGGGATGGGAAATCCTGTTCTAGGAGGAAAACAAGGGATGAGCACATCGAGTTTTTTACTGGTGTGAAGGCAAACTTGGGGAGGGTCTAAACCAGAATTACAATTGGATAAGAAAATTTAGATCAAGGCAATGATACAGAAACACTGCCTTAAACTGACAGAGTCAGGATATAACCTGACACCCTGTTGCTCAGGATGGTGGCAGCAGTCCCATTAAATGGTGGCTGCAGTCCTGTTGGAGAGATAAACGCGATTCTATCGAAACAGTGATCCTGAAGAAGGGTCTGGTCTTCCTCTGAAGGTCCAGTGGTGGTTCTGGAGTACTTGTCCTCTGGGAATCCAGTAGGCAGAGTGCGCCTGGTGTGGCAAGCCTCAGCTTATATCCAGGTAGGAATGTTTGGTTCTTGGACCTGGGCGGAACATCCCACAATGGGGTGATGGAATTTTATAAGTCCTGCAGTGACACACAATGGCCCATTCACAGAAGATATCTCCCCTGGAGGGCGTTATCAGGGGTGAGTCATGGAAGAGATAAAGAACACTGCCCCACCTGTTTATAGCAGTTGATGAAGATGGGGATTGAAAACATGCATTTGGTTACATCTTGCATTGCAACCTGAAACAGTGGGGTAATCCCTGCTCAGGGGGTGAACACCACCCCCCTTACCCAAACTGGCTCAGGTGTAAAACCCCCACCCTGGGAAGGCCACACACACAGGGGACAATGTCACACTTGCCCTGCTCCAGGGGAGGTCTCTGTCCCTGTCACTCCCTTGCTGTCCCCCCCCCTTTTCTCTTTCTTTCCATCTCTCTCTCTACCTCACATTTACTGTTCAATAAAATCCACATTGGATTTGGTCTCGTTAGCACCTTAACTGGGGCAGAGGCATCTCTCTAACAATTTTCTTAACCAGATTGTGACATTATTTTGGCACAGTGAGTTCAGGGCACTGTTGTCTGACCCCAAGTGCCTTTGACAGCAGCATGGTTCCCTCCTCCGAGGAGGCTGTGGTTCTCTCTGGAGGAACTCTTGGAAACTTGGACGCAGCTTCCTCTGAGTGACTTATGGGAGAACTGATGAGGAAAATGGTTGTTGTGGGTGGCTAGTGAAAAAGAAAATATTTTGTTATCCTTCCTTGAAAAGTTTGTTAAAATCACTGGAGGAAAGGGAGCAAATGATATCAGCCAGACTGACAAGGTTCATTCACTCCAAGGTGAGGAACACAAGGCTGCTGAAAGTCCCACAAGAAGCCCAGCTCAAGTAGCTAAATTGCCAAATAACTCCCAAATTCACAGGCTTGGGGGCTTTGCCAAATATGAGAATCATTATTCTCTTCATCCCTGTCACCTTTGTGACAGCTACACAGAGCTTTCCCTTCCTTTTCATAAATGGTATTGGGCTGAATTTCTACTTTTCTTTTATTGGAACCTGCCAGCAGCTGAGCTGGAGCTGTGCAGGAACTGATGAAACTTGGAATTGCCACATCACTGCTTGGATTGTCAGTTTATTCATGTTTGGGATTTGTTTGTGTTTTCATCACATGTGACTTGTGGGAAAATCAAATATTCATCAAAGTATTTTATACAGATTTAGGTTTGATTTCTGCCAAGTTTATTTTGTCCAGTGCCCAGGGGATGCTCAAGGGGTCTCTGTGCCTCTCACCCTGGGGGATGATTGGGAGGGACTGGGGTGGGGCTGTCCCTGAAACCTCTTCTGACCCTTGGGGGGGGGATGTCCTGTCCCTGTCACCCCAGGCCATTCCCAGGGGTCTCCATCATTCTCACCCCAGGGAATGCCTGGGGGTCTCCCTCCCTCTCACCCCTGTGCCAGGGGGTGCTGGGGCAGTCTCCTGTCCCTCTCAGCCCAGGGGATGCTCGGGGTCTCTGTCCCCTCACCCTGGGGATGCTCGGGGGTCTCCATCCCTCTGGCCTCAGGCAATGCCTGTGCAGGGCTGGGGACCAGGGGCTCTGTGTCCCTCTCACCGGCACGGGGTGCTCGGGGCTGGGGGGGGGCTCTTCGACCTTCTCACCCCTGGGGAGGCCGGGGGGGTCTCTGTCCCTCTCAGCCCTGGTGTGACCCCACCCAAACATCATCGGGCTCAGAGGGACAGAGACACCCCCAAAGCCCCAGAAGGGCTGAACCTGGGGTTTGGTTTGGGGCTGAGGGTTTAGGGAGGGGCTGGAATTGGGGCTGGGTTTGGAGTTGGGGCTGAGATTTGGATTAGAGCTGGGGTTGGGGTTAAGGCTAGACATGGGATTGGCTTAGGGCTGGGGTTGGGATTGGGCCAGGGGATAGACGAGTCTGGAACTGGGATGTGAATAAATACAGAACTGTGAGTGTGTCTAAATATGGAGTGAGATTGAGGCCAGGATCAGGGTCAGGTTTGGGACTGAGCTCACCCAGAGCAGGACAGGGGGATGTTTGGGAGGGTTTGGGAAAATCCTGGTTTGGGGAAAAACAAGGTGGGAATGCCTTGGGTTGGGGATTCCTCCCACCCATGTCCATCTCTAGAAGTTACCTGACGTCCACAAAAACCTTCAAAAATCAAATGTGAATTAAAAAAAGCCACCATGAGTGTCCCATTTCCAGTCTCATCCCTCTCGGGTTCTGGTGGTCCCCCATCTCAGGACTGGGGATGCCAGGGATCCTGGGGATCCCCCTTCTCCAGGGTGCTGCTTAAGGATTCTGGGAGGTTTTGGAGTCCCAGGGTCCCCCTCTCCAGCCCCCCTCAATCCAGCCCCTTGGGGTTTCCCCCTCTTCCCACTGCCCTGTCCTGGTTTAGGGCAAATTTGGTAAAAAACCTCCAAAGGGGTTTTCTCTAAAAAGCAAATTCAAGCAGCCCCTTCCCCAACCAGATCAGGAAAATATTTCCTTGGAGAAAAGGGGAAAAAACCTGGCAAAGCATTCACCAACACAAAAAATGAACAATATTAAAAAATAAAACCTCTTGCAGCTCCAAAAGAGATGACAAACTTAGAAAGTTCCTCTGTGGGCTGTAGCTCAGCTCACTCAGTCTCTTATCAGTCTCTTATCAGTCTCTTATCAGTCCCTCCAGCACTGGAAATGCCACGGCCCAGGCTGGGCCAGGTGGGCCACAGGTGGGAGCTGCTGGTGCTCTCTGGGTGTTCAGTCCAGAGCAGGTTTAAACAGCTCCAAAGAAAAAGAAAAACCACAGTCCAGGGAACTTCTCTGCCTCAGAGAGCTAAAAACTAACTAAAAGCAAAGGAGAGCTCTGTCCTGCTGTCTGTTGACAGACAAATGATACCTTAGGTTTTAGTTTTTTCTGTTCTGTTTTGGTGTGCAGCTTTAGCTTTATATTAAGTGTTACTGGGATCTTTTCACAGGGTGGTGAAGACAAAACAATCCTGTTCTAGCTGGAGACTCAAGGACAATCTCTTCAAACTTCAGCCCCAAAGCATAAACAACATGAAAAAAGGAGAGCAGGCAAGCAAGCAAGGAGGATGAAACTTCATAATTTGAAGCTATTAATTGGGCAGTTAACTCCTATATGCAAATGGACTAAAACTTATAAAATGTGAGATCTCGTGACCAAGCCCTCTTTTGCTCCCATCTTGGAGCCATCCAGGCAGAGCCACGACTGTGACTCCGATACTGCCTGAGTGTGGCCTTTGAAGGCATTTCAAAAAAAATCCACTTCATTCCTCAAATGCTAATCGTCTGGCCTCTGTTCCAGCTCCTTAAGGCATCACAGCAGTCCAGGAGCTGGAATGTGGAGGAGTGAGTGCAGTTTCTGAAAACAAACTGCAGCTTCTTCCTCCTCCCTTCGCTCTCAGAACCAGCCTTAAAAGGTGCAGAACTCATTTCTGGGCTAAACGGACCGATGCTCCACGAGCATCATGAAGTCACCCCAGGACACGGCCCTGTCAGGGTCAGGGGGTCCCGTCCCCGCCTCATCTCCGGGCTGCCGGGGTCCCCAGCTCCGGGATCGCCCCTTCCCTGTCCTGCCCGGGGCTCCCCGTTCCACAGCCCTGGCTCTCGGGGATCCCCAAAACCAATGTCCCGCCCCGTCGGTACCGGGCCATCCCCACGTGGGCCCCGGGACCCTCCGGAGGGGCGATCGGCTCCTCTCCCCCGAACAAGCTCCTCTTGGGGCCCGGAGATATCCGGGGCTCGAGTCCAGGATCTGCCGGCTCGAACGCTCCATAAAAGAAAAATCCTCCCGGGAGACCCCTGGCTGGAGCCGGGGCGAGCTCTCCTCGCCCTCACCTGCCTGGCTCGGGGCTGGGGCGATGCTCCCGGGGCAGGGGTGCTGCAGGCTCAGCGTGCAGGCGCTGCGAGCGCCGGGATTCTCCCGCTCCCGCTCCTGCTCCTCCTCTCCCTCCTCTTCCTCCCGCATTCCCTCCGCTCCCAGCCCGGACCCCCTTCCCACCGCTCTGCCCCGGGGCCCCTGCAGCACCGGCTGCTGGGTGGGGCGCCCCCGATCGGCCCCAGGGCTGGGCAGGGGCTCAGGGGACCCCAGGGCGGATCCGTCCCCCGGCCCGAGCCCCAAATTCCGCTCTGGACATGCCGCTGGGCTCTGCAGGTCCGCCTGGCAAAGTTGGGTGAGTCATCGGCGAGAAAAGCGCTGGTTGGCTGGAAATTGTTCAGCGCGTCTCTGATTGGCTGGAATTGTGAAAGGCGCTGCGCCCTGTGGGTGTCCTGGGAGCTGCGGAGTCCGGGCCGGAGCCTTTTCTTTTTTCTCTCCCTCTGAGACCTTTTTCCTTTTTCTTTCTGTCTCTCTGAGACCTCTTTTTTTTTTTCTCTCCCTTTCTCTTCCCCATTTCTTGTTCAGTTCAATCCACTGTTCGAGCAGATCCGCAGGTTGCGCTCCCAGGCTCTCATTCGCACCTTCACTGGGGCAGAGGCGTCTCTCCCTCATGAAATTTAACCCATGGGCAGGGTCCCTTCCCAGCCCCAATCCTTCTAGGATTTTGTCAAACCACTCTTCCATTTCCTCCCTCCTCTCTGCATCCAGCTTGTGGGAAGGTGCTGGAAAATGCCCTGGGCAAAGCCACCTTTGCTGTGTGCTCTGGGAGCCCACAGAGCTGCTGGACCTTGTCCCCTGGCCCTGCACAGCCTCCTTGGGAGGCACGGCAGGAGCAGCACCCTGGGGGCCTCAGGGAATGCCCTTCTGGGATCCTTGGCACACACTGCCAGGGTTTGGAATTCCAGTTCCCAGCCAGGAAAAGATGTTCCTGCTCTTGAAGGATCCCCTCTTAAGAAGGAGCCAAAGGTTTTCCAGCAAGATCTTACAGTGACATTTCACTGCCAGCCTCTGTAATCTCACCCATGGTTGTTGTCAGCTGAATGGATTCCATCTCCTTCAAATCCAGGGAGGGTCTTTGGTGGGAGCTGCCCTGGGTCAAGGGAGACACTGCCCTGAAACAGAGCAGGGGAAAGGAGGCAGGGAGAAAGGAGGGCACAAACACAATCAGCTGAGAAGGTGGCACTTCTGCAAAACAGAATGGAACTGACTGAAAATGAATGTGACAGAAAGAAATAGGTTTTTTCTTTTTTTTATTTCCTATCAAAATGCAATTTCTCCATTTTTCACAAACCTCTCCAAGTGTCATTCATTCAGCAGGGCTGTCAGAAAGGTTTTCATTCTGGGTGGATGTTCCAGGCTGCAGCCAACAAAGGAAACAGGAATGGGGATTTTTCCTGCTCCTGGGGAGTTTGACATCCTCAGCTGAGGAGGAGGAGGCACCAGAAGAAAAGGGCAGCTGGGCTGTGCCCTCCCACAGGAAGGGGGGGTTGGAAGTGCTCTCATCCTGTCTGCAGCTGCTCCCACAGGGATATGAGGGCTGATCCCAGAGCCCCAAGGGTCACAGTCTGGGGCTGCCCTCAGGGAATGCTCACCTGGTATTGAGGGGCAGCATGGGAGCACCTGGATTTTTGGAGCACTCAGGCTGCCCCCCATGTTTGGAGGTGCCTGAGGAGGGCTCTGCCAGGGACATCCTGCAGTGACATCCCCCCTGTCCTGCTCTGGGTGAGCTCAGTCCCAAACCTGACCCTGATCCTGGTCTCAATCTCACTCCATGTTTAGACACACTCACAGTTCTGTATTTAATCCCATCCCAGTTCCAGACCTGTCCAGCCCCAGACCCAATCCCAACCCCAGCCCTAAAGGTGCCCCATGTCTAGCCTTTAACCCCAATCCCAGCTCTAATCCAAATCTCAGCCCCAACTCCAGCCCCAGCCCCAATTCCAGCCAGGTGCCCCTTCCTAAATTGCAGGCCCCAAACCAAATCCCAGGTTCAGCCCTTCTGTTTGGGGTGTCTCTGTCCCTCTGAGCCCCATGATGTTTGGGTGGGGTCACATGAACCTGAGAGGACAGAACCCCTGGCCTCCCAGGGGTGAGAAGGGCTGGAGTCCCCCCCCAGGAAAGCACCCTCAGGTGAGAGGGACACAGAGCCCCTGGTCCCCAGCCCTGCACAGGCATTGCCTGAGGCCAGAGGGATTTCCCCCCTGAGCATCCCAGATGAGGGGTTTCAGAGAGGTGAGCATCCAAACTGGGCTGACAGGGACCTGAGCACCCCCTTCTTGATACAAGAGGCCCAGCTCTGAGGACAGCCCCCTGTTTGCCCTTGGGTGAGAATGCTGGACTCCCCCTTGGAATGGTTGGAGGACAGGAGGACCCCCCTTGGCAATGGCCTGGTGGGAGACAGGGACAGGGGACCCCCCTGGGGAATGGCCTGGGGTGACAGGGACAGGGACAGCCCCTCCAGCCCCTCCCAACATTCCCAGGGCATGAGGTACAGAGATCCCTCGAGCATCCACTGGGCACTGTGTTATAAATGAGAAGTTTGACTAGGCCAATATTCAAGCAGCAATCAATTTATTAATTAATATGGTAAAGCATGAGCAATACAGCTGCTGGGTACAGTGGGGAAGTTTTTCCCTCCAACTGCACACCAATAGTTGAGGCTTACAGGTATTTATAGGGGTACTCATCAGCTTTCTCAGCAGTTTCTATTCCAAATTTTTTTTGTCACAAGGATTTACACTATTCTGGATTTAATTTTCTCAGGATGTATCCCAGAAAGGAGTATCCCAGGTGGTGGTCCAGTTTCTGAAAGAAGGGAAGGAGTATCCCATCTGGGTGAATGGTCCAGCCTTCAGATGTGGGTCCACGTTTTTGTTTGCAAGGACTATAAATCTCATAACAGTGATGTCATCAGGGAAACCTAATCCCTGGTTGATGTTCATCTTCCTTTCTTTGGGTTGCTTTTCACTGTTTTGTTGGAGATAAGCATGTTTCTTTTATATATTCTAAAGCTGTAGTTTCAAAGATCCTTACTACAAGCAATATTCTAGGAATTATATCTTCAAAAGGTTATTATTCCAAAACTCTTTAAGGCTTAGCTACAAGCAGAAAGTTCCTGTCAAAAGCAACATCCTTAAAGCTTTTAATTCAAATGCCCTAAATCAACTTAAGATTTGGATCCATTAATTGAACAAGTGAGCAGGTTCAAAGGCCTCCATTCCATGCTTTTCTTTCCTCAGTAATTATTAGAATTCATCTTTATAATTGTCCCATGGTTGGTTTCACATCCCTCATCCAATCACAAATACAACACGTTGCCTGTGTGTACCAGGGGCTGAAACACACCTGTTTTGTATTTCACAGGTCTGGGGGCAGGGGATGGCTCCTGTGAAGTTGTTCCCTTCCCTGTGTCTGGCACAGCCAATTCCTGGCCTGGCTTCAAAGATGGACCTGCTGCTGGCAAAGGCTGGGCCAGTTAAAAAATGGTGGTAATGCCCTGGTGATAACAGGATCCTGCTGAAGCAAAAGGAGAGATTGTGGCAAAGTTTTGATCCAGTCCAGGGCAGAGGGAGAACATGTGAGAAGAACAATCTGCAGACAGATCCAAGGTCAATGCAGAAGGAGGGGCAGGAGGTGCTCCAGGCACTGCAGACCCAGGCACCCCTGTAGGAGAGCCATGGAGAGGGGCCCTGTTCTCCCAGGCTGGAGCAGCCTGTCCAGCTGGAGGAATGCACCCCTGTCCTTCTGTGACCCATGCTGCAGCAGTTTGGGAAGGACTGTTGTCCCTGGATCCCTCACACTGCAGCAGTTTGCAGAGGGCTGTTGCCCCTGAAATGGACTCACATTGGAGAAGCTCCTGCAGAACTGTCTCCCTTGGGAGGGACCCACGGTGCAGCAGGGGAAACACTTTTCTCCCTCTTTGTTTTTTCTGCAATAACCTAACAACATCCTTAAACATGTTCTGACCATTCCCCCCATTCCCTGTCTCCTGCACTGCTGGGGTAGGAGGTAGAGCAGACCAATCAGGGGATCTGCCAGCTTATTTTTATGGGCATTTTCCTCAGGCTGTGACTTTTTATGTAATAAATTGAATTTCACATCTGTATCCATTTTTCCCAGGACAGTCTTTTGATGAGTGCTGTATCCCAGTCCTTATCTGGATTTGGTCCAGTTTCCTTGAATTTTCTTTGTCCATCTGCAGTGAAGTCCATTTTGAGCAGCCCACATGTCACCTGGCATTTGTTTGGGTCAGACCCAAATGGTCTTGGTAGGTGAGGGTCCATGGACCCTTGGATCAAAACTATCATTTTCTGTTGAGGTTGCAGGGCCAGCAATTCAACAGGCCTCAAAGTTTCACTGTGGTCTTAAGGATGCCATGAGCCTGCAATGTCATTTTTTTTGGATCCATGGGGCCTACAGTGTTCAAAGATCCTTTTACTACAGCTTCACAATGGCCCCTCGGTTCCATGTGTATTGCACTGTTCTTTAAGGCCTTAGTTCCATGGGGTCCTGCAGTGTCCAATGGTCTCCAACATTCATTAAGCCCTTTTAATTGCAAAATTTCCTAAATATCACAACTGCCTTGGATCCCATTAGGCCCCAAAAGACAGGTTCAATGGGCCTTCTTCCATGGGGCCTTTCCTCACAATGGTGTCCATGATTCCATCAGGCCCTGCAGTGTCCCATGGGACAGTTGGTTCAATGACAATCCACAAATGTCACCATGGCATGGGCTGGGCAGTAGCCTGACTGTGTCACACAGCTCTCTTTGGTTCCAAGGGGGGCCACAATGGGATGGTTCCTGTGAGGCCTTGAAGTTTCAGAATGGTGTCCATGGCACATGCCAATTCCTGGTGGCTTCAAAGATGGACCTGCTGCTGGCAAAGGCTGGGCCAGTTACAAATGGTGGTAATGAGGTCTGTGATAACAGACTTAAAAGAAATCAAAACCTGCTGTGTCACAATGCCCAGTTTTTCCAGTCCAGGAGAGCAGGCCCTTGGATCCCCAGAAGAACAATGCCCAGACATCAAGGTCAGGTGCAGAAGGTCCCAGTGAGGTGCCATTCCAGGCACTGCAGACCCAGGCACCATGGTTGTGGGCTGTGTCACCATAAGAAACAAAAACCACCTGAATCCCAGGCTGGAGCAGCCTGTCCTGGAGGAATGCACCCCTGGAAGAGTGACCCATGCTGCAGCAGTTTGGGAAGGACTGTTGGGACCATATTCACACTGCAGCAGTTTGCAGAGGGCTGTTGCCCTGAAATGGACTCACGATGGCTGCCATCCTGCAGAACTGTCTCCCTTGGGAGGGACCCACAGGTGCAGCAGGGGAACCACAATGTCCCCTGAGCAGGGGCAAAAGCCATGGGTGATGAACTGACCATAGCCCCATTCCCTGTCTCCCTGCACTGACTGGGGTAGAAGGTAGAGCTGGAAGGAGGAGCTGAGGGGCTTATTTTACAAAGTGCCTATCATGATTTTTTTCCTGCTCTGACTTTGTTAGTAAAAAATGAATTTCACATCTCTAAGCTAAGCCTGTTTTTCCCAGGACAGTATTTGAGTGAGTGATCTCATCCAATGGTCCTTATCTCACCCCATGAACCCTTTATTAAATTTTACTTTTTGTCCAGCTGCAGAGGGGAGTGACTTTGAGCAGCCCACATGGATGCTTTTATTTGGCCTGGGTCAGTTGATGACACCTTGGAAAAGAGATAAGGGAGAGACAATGGACCCAGGGTTCTATGGGGTCTCATTGGTTCCATGGGGCCCTGCAAATAGACTGAATTCAACAAGGCCTCAAAGTTTCACAGTGGTCTCCAGGATTCCATGAGAACCCCTGCAATGTCAAAATGGACCTTTGATCCATGGGGCCCACAGTGAGGAAATGGGCTCTTTTGGTCCTACAGCTTCACAATGGCCCCTTGGTTCCATGTGTCCTGCACTGTTCCATGAATCCTTAGATCCATGGGGTCCTGTAGGGTCACAATGGTCTCCTTGGTTTCATGGTGCCACAGTTACCATAATTTCCATGGTATCACAACTGCCCTTGGATCCCAAGAGGCCGCAGAGTGTGACAATGGCACCTTGCTTCCATGACGCCCTGCAGTCTTACAGACTGACATCCCAAAACATAAAAATAATTATGCATTTCCCATTTAAAATTTACTGAATTAATAAAAATATCATTATTTTTCTTATTTATTAATATTCTATATCTGTATTACCAAATTTTAATAGATCATAAAAAATCCATGCCTTTTTAGCAAGCAAAAAATTTATTGGTCATTAGTTCTAAGTAACACAATTCCCTTCATTAATTCATTGACCAGTGTGGCTATTATTTCTCCTTCTTTATGCTAATTAGTGCTATTTTAAATAATTTTGTCATCTTTTTAATCATTTTCACAGACAGAGTAAAAGGGGCCACTTTGGGGTCCGTGGAGAACTTTCTGGGGCACATTTGGGGCAGTTTTGGGTCTTGGGAGGGAATTCAGAGAGAACTTGAGGGTCTGGAGGACACTTGGGGAAGCCGGGTGGGCACTTGGAGGGACACTCAGGGATTCCGAGGGACAGTTCGGGGTCCGGGGCAGCACCTGGGGGTCCAGGGGGGCCCTTGGAGGTCAGGGAGGGGAATTTGGGGCCCTTCGGGGTCCGGGCGGGCACTTGGGGGGCTCTGACGGGACTCTCTGGGCCGCGGGGGGTCATGGGAGTTGTAGGCGCGGGTCTAATACGGCTTAGCAGGGTCGCGGAGAATCACGGGAGTTTGAGGCGCAGCTGCAATGGCTCTCGGTGGGGCGCGGGGCATGACGGGAGAAAAAGCCCCAGCTGGACCAGCGCTGGACGTGCACGCAGAGCATGATGGGAGCTGTAGTCCCGAAAGTGGCTCGAACGCTTTGTTTAGGGGTCCGGGAAGGCTCTTCGGGGACACTTCTGCGTCCGAGCCGCGACTTGAGATCCTCGTGGTAACGTACACGGTTCGGGAACGCTTGCGGGGAGCTCGGGGAGCTCTAACCGGGCTCTTTAGGGCGCGGGGCACGGCAGGAGTTTTAGGCGCGGGACTGTTCTGAGGGGCGCTGGGGTCGCGGGGGAGGAGAGGAGATGAATTCCCAGAAGTGGCTGTACCGGGCATCTGTGGGGTTGGGAGCACTCAGGGGGTCCGGGGACGCTTTTGGGGGTCCTGAATGGGCGCTGAGGGGCACTGAGGGATCCTGGAGGGTCTGGGGACACTTAAGGGACAGATGGGGGGCGGATCCCGGGGTTCTGTGGAGCGCAGGGCATGACGGGCGTTGTAGTCCCGGCTCCAATGGGGCTCAATCGGGCCGGGGCATGATTGGAGTTGTAAGCAAAATGAAAATATGTCGCCCACCATAGACACCGCCCCGAGGCCCTGATCTCTGGCGCTGATTAGCTTTGGGCCGATGATGAAGGGGCCTCGGCAAATGGGATGCAGCAGAGGCGGGAACAGCCCATTCAATTTCTCCAGTCCCTCCCAGTACAGCCCAGTTCATCCCTAGTACAGCCCAGTACAAACCCCAGTACAGACCAGTTCATCACAAGTAGAACCCAGTACAACCCCAGTGCCCCCCAGTCCCTCCCAGTACACCCCAGTCCATCACCATACATCTGAGAGTTCATTCCCAGTCCTCCCAGTACCCCCCCAGTGTCATCCACAGGACCTGAGTGTCCCCAGTGTCCGCAATAGCCCCAATGTCCCCAGTTTGTCCCAGTGTCCCCCAGTATCATCCCATGTCCTGCTATGTCCCAGTCTGTCTCAGTCCACAGTCCATCCCAGTCCACCCAGATTCCCCCCTCCCGTGTCCCAGTGTCCCAGTATCCCCCAGTGTTCTCAGTATGTCCCAGTGTCTCCCACAGCATTATGTCCCAGTCCCCCAGTGTTTCCAAGGACAGTTTAATTTCCCAGTTGGTGGCCATGGCAGCCAAACCCAGCAGTGGGGTCAGTGCAGGGCCCATGGCCACAGCCTGCAGGGGCCCAGGGCAGCTTGGGCTGATGATCCACCCGGCCAGCTGGCCCAGGGCAGCTCTGCAGTGGCTTTGGTGGCCCTGGGGCTGGCACACACCTGAGCAGTGTGTCTGTTTGCAGTGGGGAAACTCAGGAGTTTGAGATTGCTGCAAAAAAAGTACAAAAAAAAGGAAAACCCTCTGAGGCTGGGTGCAGCCAGCTCTGCAAGCACAGCAGGGCCCAGGGCAGTGAGGACAGACAGGATGGGGCTGGGCAATGTGGAGCAAGGTTGTCCATGCTGGGTCAGAGCTCAAGGCACAGCTTCTGTGAGCAGGCCAGAGCTGTTGAGGAGAGACCCTGGGTCGGCAGCCTGAGGAGCAGGAGCCCCTGTATGATCCCCAGGAGGCCAAAGTGGGGAGTCAGAGATGGGGGAGCTCCACATTGGGGGAGCCTCAAGAGCCTGGAGAGGGGGGGGGGGATCTCCTTGAGCTGTACCCCAGCCCAGAGCAGAGAATGAGGGAGAAGGGAGATGTTTGAGGAGCCCAAAGAGCCCCATCGGGGTGCATCCCAGAAATGGGGAGAGCAGAGCCCTGGGGTCCCTTTTGCCAAATTGGGGTGGGGACTGCCAACAGCCTGGGCAGGGGGGCGAGCAGCCCTGAGCAGAGAAGGGGGGGACCCGGAATCCAAAGCCGTGACCCCAGCAGCTGGGACTGGGGGAACCAGCCCAGGCAGGGCGGGAACCGAGGAGAAGGGGGGGAGGGTGACCCGCAGTTGGGACAGGGAAATCCTGGGAGGCTTTTCAGGCTGAAATCTTGGTGTTTGGGAGGTTTTTCTGAGCCCAGCTGGCCAGTGACTTGAGAAGGGACTTGGGCAGAGGAACCTTCAAACTCACCATGCTTGTGTCCCTTGTTTTCCCCAAACCAGGATTTCCTATACCCAAATCCCAGGAGGCTGGTGAGGAAGGGTGAAGATGCCCTGGGACACTGAGGCAGGTGAGGAGGAAGTCAGTGCCTTTCCCCTCTGTGCTGTTCCATCTCCCAGCCCAGCAGCCCCGCTGCAGGACAGCCCTGGGGATCTCTTTGCCCTGCCCGTGGCACGGGAGGCAAAATCCCATCCTGTCCTTGTCCTTCCTCCCCAGAGCAGGGCTGAGGATGAGAGGAGGGGGACAAAATCCCAATGGGCAGAAATCCTGGTGGAAGAGGCCGCTTGAGCAGCTCCAGGGCACAGGAAGCCAACGGGAGGAAAGCCCCGGGAGATGTGCCAAGCACGAGGGAGGGGCTGCAAACGAGATGGCGGGGATCTGAGGGGGAAAGAGCCAGCCTGGGGGCGGGAGCAGCAGCCGGAGATGGAGCCAGAGCTCAGAGCTGGTGCCCCGCGAGCAGCTCCATGATCGAGAGGAAGTTTTCCACACGTGTGAAGTGTCGTATTAGGTTTCAGCCGGTGCTCTGGAGCTGATCAAGCACTGGAGGATCACACACTGGGGAACCGCCCCCTACGAGGGAGGTGGGAAGAGCTTCAAGCAGAGCTCCCACCTG
>JALJVW010003911.1:0-24190 GCA_024865655.1 Emberiza elegans
AATCTCCTGCTTAATCTGAACAAAGGCTTGTTGCTGCTCAGGGCCCCACTGGAAATTGTTCTTCTTGCGTGGTGACCAGGTAAAGAGGGCTCACAGTCTGGCTGTACTCAGGAATGTGCATCCTCCAAAAGCCTGTGGCACCTGGAAAGATTGTGTCTCTTTCTTATTGGTGGGTGGAGACATAGCTGTGATCTTGTTGATAACATCTGTAGAATCTGACGCCGTCCATCTTGCCACTTCACTCCCAGGAACTGAATCTCACGAGCTGGTCCCTTTACTTGCAGTCTTTTTAATGGAGAAACCAAGCTCCCAGGAGGATTTGGATGATTTCCTTTCCTTTCTCAAACACTTCCGCAGCTGTGTTCCCCAACACAATGATGTCATCAATATATTGCAGATGTTCTGGAGCCTCACCCTTTCTAGTGCCTCTGGATCAGTCCATGGCAGATGGTGGGACTGTGCTTCCATCCCTGGGGCATCAGTTCCAGGTATACTGTACTCCCCTCCATGTGAAAGAAAACTGAGGCCTGCATTCTGCTGCCAGAGGAATGGAGAAAATGCATTAGCAATGTCTAGTGGTGGCATACCACTTTCGCTGCCTTGGACTCCAGCTCATACTGGAGCTCTAATATGTCCGGCACGGCATTGCTCAGTGGTGGAGTCACTTTCATTCAAAAAATGCACAGTAGTCCACAGTCAATCTCCATTCTCCTTCAGATTTCGCACAGGCCAAATGGGGCTGTTGAAGGGTGAGGGGTTTTGCTGACCACCCCTTGGCTCTCCAGCTCTCGGATCATCTTATGGATGGGGAATCACAGCATCTCGAGTGGTTCTATATTGTCGTCGATGCACTATGGAAGTGGCACTGGCACCTGTTGCTTTTTCTCCCTTCAGGAGTCCTACTGCAGATGGATTCTCAGACAACCCAGGAAAGGTGTTCAATTGCTGGACGCCCTCTGTTGCTAGAGTCGCTATCCCAAATGCCCACCTGAGTCCTTTTGGGTCTTTGAAATACCCACTTCAGAGGTAATCTATGCCCAAAATACATGGGGCCTCTGGGCCAGTCACAATAGGGTGTTTCTTCCACCTATTTCCAGTCAGGCTCACATCAGCTTCCACATCAGCTAAGAGGGGCCCTGCCTCTAGCCAGGTAGAAGCTAAGGAAAACTATGTTTTCTAGACTGTGTGGATTCATTGGCCTGGCACATCTGAACCACACAAGAATATAAAAGCTTTAGTCAATATTGGTGTGCAGTGCACAGGTAACTGGGGCTACAATTAGAGAAAACTGAGGACTTCACTGGCATCCTGATAGGACTTATAAAAGTATGGAAATTATACAGTAAATCACAGTTGCTGCTCCTGATTGGAATGTGGTTGGCAGGACTTGAAACCTATTCCACAATGATTCTCCCCCACACACACACCTGCTGAGGGAGATGGAGTGGAGTGCGGAGTGGAGTGGAGTGGAGTGGAGTGGAGTGGAGTGGAGTGGAGTGGAGTGGAGACACTGTGGCCAGGCTCTGTGGGAATCCTTGCAGGAAGGAACTCGATGGCACTTTGCAGCTGATAAACCACATAGCACCTGTCAGGCAAGGGAGATGGGGGGAAGATGTCCTGCTGCTGAGCCAGCAACTCTGCTGAAATCTCTCTCCTCAGATTAACTAAGTTCATGAAAGCCTAGAACAGTAGTATTAATGCACACCTCCATCCCAAAGTTCCCCACGCACAAGGTACAACCATCCCTCACTGGGCATGAACTTTGTATTCTTTTTGACTCTATCTTTAAAAGAAAAGTGAGAGAATGTTCCACCCGTTAGTAACAGTGGTATGTCTGCTCTGAGTCAGTCAAGCTCCACCAAAACACAAAGAAATAGTAAAAAACTAAAATCAAGAATGAGAGAAAAGTTGGGGAAGACTCCTTGATATCTGCAGGGGTCAGTCGAGGTGCTGAACCTGTCTTCTTCCCTATAAGGATGCCTGTTGGGTAAGAATCATACTTTATGCACAATGATTGTTTTACTGGGGATTAGAGCTTGTCCCCGTATTCCTTTGAGTGCAATTTTACAGTCAGATACTGTAACTGACAATCCTTGAACCTAAACCCGTCATGATTTTATATTAATAAAGGGAGTTACTCCATAAACTGTCAGTGTGAGTCCTTCCTGAGTGCTGGCAGCAGGGAACACACTCTAATAAAAGGGAAGAGCTGCTGAGGGGTCTCCTTTGTGCTGTTGGTGTTTTCCTAAGTGTGCTGCTTTCAAAGCAAACCAGTGGGAGATCCCAAGTCAGAACTACAATTTAATAAGAAAATTAAAATAAAATGCAGTAGTAAAAAACACTGACAGAGTCAGAATACAACCTGACATTCTGTTGGTCAGGGTGTTGGCAGCAGTCCCATTAAATGGTGGCTGCAGTCCTCCTGCAGTGACAGATGTGGTTCTGTTGGAGCAGTGATCCTGTAGAAGGGTGGAGTTTCCTCTGAAGATCCAGTGGTGGTGTAGATGGGCCTGGTTTTCCTCTGGGAATCCAGTGGAAAAAGGCTGCTTGTGGTATTTCAAACCTCAGATTATATCCAGTTGGGAATGCTTGGCTCCTCCCCCTGGGTGGATCATCTCCTAATGGGATGATGTAATTTTATCAGTCATGCAGTGAGACTCAATGGCCCTTTAACAGAAAATATCTCCCAGAATTATGAGGGATGGGTCATGGAAGAGATAAAGAACACTGCCCCACCTGGTTTTAACAGATGGTAATAGAAGACATACTTCTGGTTATATCTTGCATTGCAACCTACAACACTAAGTCAGACAAACACCCCCCAAACCAGCAGGACTGCTCAGTGAAGGGTCCCCCAAGAGGACATCAACAGACTGGTTGGGGACAAGGGTCTTGGCTTTCCTGGGCACTGAAATAGAAATTAAATATTATGGGGTGAATAATCTCCCAACACTAAGGGTCAATGTAGTCTCTCCTTTTCACGTGGCAGTCACAGTGGCCCCTTTGTTCCATGAGGTTCTGTCCTGTCACAATGGAATTCCTGGTTTTCTAGTGCCACAATGGCTCCATGTGGCTTTACCCATTGGTTCAGTCATCTTCCATCATGTCACAATGGTCTCCTTGGTTTGAAAAAGAAGCTCCACTGTGTTACAACAGCCCCTTGGTTCCATGCAGTTCCACAGCAGGGTCTCCTGGGGCCCACAGGATCACAGTGCCCCATGGGTTCCATGCAGCCCTGCTGTATTAAAACAGACCCTTGGTTCCATAAGGCCCCACTGTGTCACAATGGGTGACACAGGTTCTGCAGTGTCACAGTGGACTTTTTTTTTCCATGAGGCCCTGCTGTGTCACTATGGCTCCTTTCTTCCACAAGACCCCACAGTGTCACAGTGGCCCAGTGGTTCCATGAGTGGGTGCTTTGGAGCTCCAGTACCCTCAACAGCTGGAGGGACACTGTGCCAGATCAAGCAGGCATCTCAGCTTTGTTCTGCTCCCTCAGCACGCTGAGCAGCTCCACTCAGAGCACAGAACTGCAGGAGCTCAACACCCAGGTAACCTGTGCACTGTCATCCCCTTCTCCAGGGACACACAACACCACCTTCAGCTTCAGCTTGGAGGTCCCAACTGCTTCCCTCTCCCAGCAGCATCCACTGCTGCTGTGTTCTGCCTGGGAACACAGTGCTGCTGCACCCTGGGGCCAAGGCTGGCTCTGGTGTCTCCTGATGAGGTTTTCCCCTGTTCTCTCCTGGGTCCCAGCAGGAACTCTTGGACCAGAAGCAGTTTGGTAACACCTCAAATTCCCATTCTTGTCTCAGGGACAGCTCTGGCCTCAAGCGGGGAGATTGCACAACAGCTCACAAGAGCCTCGTTCTGCCAGTGGAAAATTGAAACTAATCTTTTCCTGCAAAAACTCTTTATTACAAAATAATGGCTGGCAGTTGCTGAGGAACAGGATAGCTTCTGGCTGGTGCCTGCACAGCTCACCTTGTCATCCTGCCAGTGCTGTTGGTCTTGGACCAGCTGCAACTGCACTGGGCACACCTGAAAGAGGCACAAGGCCCAGCTCAGCCCAGCCCATACTCCAGGAGCATCTGCACCCCATGGTACCAGCTGTCAGGGCAGACACAGCCCCCAGCTCCAGCCCTGACAAACACTTTGTCCTTGTAGAAGGGGAAGGAAGAGGCTCCCAGACTGCCCCTGAACAGAGCTCAGGGCACTGAGCCCTTTTCCATAGGCTGTGCCTCAGCAGGAGGGCTGCTGCTCACCCAAGGCACTGAAGAACTCTTCTACTTGAGCTCCTTGGAAGCCCCAGGCACTGGGAGCAAATTCTCCCTCTCCTGATGCCTAAAACATCCCTTCTGGCTCCTCCATTGATGTTCCACCTGCACAAAGGGTGGGAGGAAGGGTCACATGGAGCAAAAAGATCTCTGGATGTCAAGGCAAGGAGATGTCTCTTCAACGAACCTGAATTGCACCAGAGAACATTGAGGGTATAAAAGGACTTGTGGGCTCTGGAAGAGAGTCAAGTGTGTGTCTGGGCACTGGAGTGAAGGTGCATTTGTGAAGGCCATGAGGTGCCTCAAGAGAGAGAAAATACAATTCTGTGCCCACAGTGAGGAGAGGGAGAAGGAAGGAAACAAGCAGAGGACTCCAAAGCACTGCCTGGGGAAATGTGTCCTGTTCCAGAGGAGCCTGAGGCTTTGCAGAGGCAGTGAAAGCCCATTTTACCTGCCCAAGATTCCTGCTGGCACAGCATTGAGCTCCCCCTCCACTCTGTGTTCTCTTCTGATGATGCAACCAGACCCAGCACACATTCCAGGCCTTTCCTTGGGTGCCGTGACAGCTGCTTCCCTTCTGCTCCAGCAGCCTGCTATGTATTCAGAGGAGATTATTCCATTCTTTTAAAGCATCAGAAAAGCTGTCCTCAGAACTCTCCATCTCTGGAACCATCCTCTGAGCACCAGCAGTGCAGCTGCTGTTCAGCCCTCGGTACAAAACTCTGCTCAGCTTAGTCCATCACTCAGGTCAGCTGCTCCATTCCTTTCCACACCAAATCCAAACCCCTACGTGTTGCCTACCCTTGCCTAGGCATGGCAGAAGCAGCTCACCATGTCCAGCTTTTTGGACTGGAGCTGATTTGAACAGCAAGCTCCAGAGTTGTGTCGGTCATTTTGGGTGTGCCAGGAATCCTTCCCACAGGCCAGTGGTCCCTGGCTGGAGTCAGTCAGCCAGACAAGACTGCCTGCTGCAGCCCTGACTGCTTTGCCCAAGCAGGCCATGGACTGACAGGGATGTATATTCCCACCTCTTGATGGGAAACAGCACTGGAATCCTTCAGGGACGTTTGAGTGGACTGAAGATCAATGCCAGTGCCTACCTGCACACAAGGCCAGTCTGTGTCCCTGCCAGGAGCTGTTCTCTGCAGGATGGTTAGTTTTTTCCTTAGAGTCCCTTTGGAGATTTCACTCTTGGCAAGGGCAGCACTCAGGGCTTGAGCCTTCTTTCTCCATTCCAGTTCTCCATTTTCTCTCTGCTTCAAAGCAGCAGCCACACACTCCAGCTCTTCCCTCATGGCTTCCCTCTCAGCTTCCCTTCTCATTTGGTTTAGTTCCTTCCTTTTCAAGGTAGTTGTGTGCATTAAATTCTTCTTTTCCAGCATTCTCATCTGCTTCTGGTACAACTGGATTTCCCTCTCCCGCTCTGACAGGTCAGCAGTCATGTGAGTGAGATGCCCTTGCATCTCTGCTGCTTCTTGCTGGAGCATCTCCATTTGCTTTTCCTGTGTTTCAGTTTTTTTCCTTTCTAATTTGAAAGATGGACATTACAGTTGGGAGTTCTTCTTGAAGGGAACTATTCCTGTCTATGGCTGTATTTGCTTGCGTTTCAGAGGCTGTGACTGATTCTTCCAGAAGTTTGATCTGACACTCCAGTTTTTCTTTATTTGCCTGCAGACTGTCTGGTTCATACTCCAAAAGAGGGAGAAAAAGAGTCAGTGATTCCACCTCTGTTTGCTTTTCATACCAGATCTGCCCACCTGCCGCAGGGGCAGGCACGGGCTGCTCCTCTCTCCCCACCTCTCGGCATGCTGCAGATCTTTCCTGGGCCCCCCTTGCTGATGCATCTTTCCCAGCTCCCTCAGCCTGTCCCAGGTTCCTTTCTGCCCTTCCCCGACCTCTTGGAGCCCTGCTCAGGTGTTCCTTTGGGGAGGAATGGAGCCCTGAGTGTGGACACTGAGAACTACAGCTTCAAGGGCAGAAAGCTCCAGCAGGCAGGAAAATCAGCAGCCTCAGGCCTACCTGGGTTTGACACGACTATGACATCTTTTCCTCCTTATTCAGAATAATGCAATAAGGAAAGTTAAAATGGAGAAAGGTGCACCTTAGATATGGCAAGAGAAGGCCCCAAAACAGCAAAGAAATGGCCCTTCATGGCATCTCCCATTCTTACCAGCACATCCTTTCTTTCCTTCTCCGTGTTCTCCACTTTGCTCTGCAGAGACTCCACCTCCTGATGAAGAGTCACAGCCTCTTCCTTTCTTGCAGTGGCCTCTTCCTTCAGCACAGTTTCTAGAGAGTTCTTGTGTTCTGCCCTCCACATCACTGCACCAGGGAAGGGGGAGAAGGGAAAAGCAAAGCAAAAGCAAACTGATGTGCATCCTGCATCTCTGCCAGGCTGTGTTTGCCAGGCCCTAAGCCCACAAGGGCTTCCAAAGCTGACAGAAATGAGGGAAACTTCAGGGCAGAGGAAAAAAAAAAAAGCATGAAAAGAGCAAGGTTTGGGGCATATGAAAGTGTGTTTGCTTTTTAGGCTTAGGCAGAGTGGGCAGTCAGACAGAGAGGAGTGGAGAGGAGCCCGTCCAGCCCTGCTACAGAGAGGCCACAAGCCTGGAGGCTCTGGGATGGCCTGGAGTTTGGAGGAATCAGGCCCAGGCATCCAGCTACAGCTCCTTGGCAAAGACACAGCACCTGAAAGGCACCACCTCTGCAGGTGATCACTCATAGCACAGCCACATGCGCTGCCAGCCACAGGATCTGTCTCCATAAAGAAACTTTTCCTGGCACTGCTATGGAGAAGTCTCCTGCTGGTAGTTTTTCTTCTCTCCCCTCTCTGGGCACTGCAGTTTTGCTCTACGTGGCATCAGAGATCCCCTCTGGTGAGACAGGATGGGGCAGTGGGTGGGAGAGGAGAAGCTGTACCTTCCCGGCTCTTGGCTAGCTGTTTTTGCAGCTCCTGATTGCAGGCACTGAAATAGTCCCTCTGAGCCTGCGTCGTGCTCAGCTGCAGCTTCAAGGCCTGAATCTTCTTCCTCACATCATTCTGGAAGAGGTAAGAGGAGCAGAATCACCTTTCAGGGCCACTGCTGGCAGGAGACCAAGGGCTACAAACACTAAAGCAGAAATAGCCCAGGTGGGAGAGGGCAGCTGGACAGAAGGGGTAGATGTGATTGTGATCCTCCTTCCCCCAGCAGTGAGCCAACCCCCCTACAGGGGCTGCCACCCAGCCTGGCATTGTCACTCTGCCTGCCCAGCAGCGGGACAGGATTTCTGGGTGCACTGGGCACACATTCCCAGGTCTTTCCGGGAATGCTCCAGGTGGTCTTGCAGGGCTGCTACCACTCTGTCCACCATGAGCTCTGTGGGGACATCACTGGCCTGAGAAGCAGTTAGGCTCACATCATGACCCTTTTCTGAAAAGAGAAGACATTCTGGTTCAGGATTTAATCCCAGGGTCTCCAACAAACAGGGCCTCTTTCTAGCCAGATGGTGGCAGTGCCTTTGTCACTGTCCTAGAGCTCCCCTTGCAGCAGGAGCTGTGTCACAGGCTGGCATTAAGTGGATGGCCACTGATGGCAGCACTGCCCCAAGGATGACTGCATGGGCCCTGTGGCCTGACAGGACTGGGGCCCTTTTCCCTTCTGGTGCTGATTATTTCTCCCTGTACAAACACAGACTTGTGGCTCTGCAGGGATGTCAAGCTGCCAGGACTTCCCAAGGCTGGAGTCAGCCTAAACTGAAAGGCTGAGCCTGTCATGCCAGGGTGACCCTGAGCCCCTCGTCACTTCCCCCGCTCTGCACATGTGCTAGCCCAGCCTGCCACACTTGCCTGAGCTCCAGGTGACCAAGGCGCTGCTGTCCCTGGTCATGCGGTGGACAAGCAAGAGCAGTTTATCCAGCTGGGACTGAGCTTGGCAGTGGGCACCACTGGCCTGTTGGCACTGTGTGGCCAAGGCCTCTGCTCTGTCCTCTGAGCTGCGGAGCCTCAAACGCAGCTCAGAGATCTGAGCCTCCAGCAGCTGCACTGAGTCCCTCAAGCACCGCTCGCCTGCTCGGGACTCCTCCAGCTCCTGCAGCAGCTGCTCCTCTCGAGTTGCCTGGGCAGCATCCTTCTCCTGCACTGCTTCCTGCAAGGAACAGATCTGGAACAGGGATACACACAGCCTCAGGGGCAGGGGTGTTCCTGGGGCAGCAGAGCAGGCAGGAGGGTGAGGAACGAAGGAGAAACAACTTCAAGCAAAAAACCACACTGGGCACACAAGGGGCAAAGCCAAGGATTCCAATAGAGACAAAGTCAAAACAGAGAAAGGGAGGCAAGGGGCATCCTTGGGGAGGGCAGCTCTAAACACCAGATGAACTGGCTGTGCTGGAAGAGCTCTCCCCAGCCTGCCATAACCACACCTGTGTCCCCACATTGCTCAGTGCCCAGCCCAGGCACAAACTCCGCCTGGGACAAAATGCTAACAGAAGGATGGAGGGGCTCCAAAGGAGTCTGCTTTTGCTTCTCCTCTGAGAGTTCCTGCTGGGACCCAGGAGAGAACAGGGCAAAACTTCATCAGGAGACACCATATTGATGAAGGGAGCCCCCAGTGTAGGGAATCATGTGCTCTGACATCATGATTTCAGAAGGCTGAACAAATGCTTTATTAAGCTAGGTTATATTACACTAATACTATATTAAACTATAAAAACTATACTAAAAGATACTATACTATAGAAAAACCTGTGACTGTCTGGAGACAGCCACGACACAGCTTTTACCCAATTGGCCAATCAGTCCAAACGACCCTCACTGGTGTCCAATTAACAAATCACGCTTGGTAAACAATCTCCATAACACCTTCCACATGTGCCAAACAACAGGCACAGTGATTAGAGATAAGAATTGTTTTCTCTTCTTCTCTGAGCTTCTCACTGCCTTCCCCAAGAAAAGTCTTTGGGAAAGTTGTGCCTGCTGCTCTCTGTGAAGAGAGCTGCATCCACAGACACCAGAGCCAGCCTTGGCCCCAGGGTGCAGCAGCAGCCCCAGGCAGAACATGGCAGCAGTGGATGCTACTGGGAGAGGGAAGCAGTTGGGACCTCCAAGCTGAAGCTGAAGGTGGTGTTGTGTGCCCCTGGAGAAGAGGGTGCCAGTTCACAGGTTACCTGGGTGTTGAGCTCCTGCAGCTCTCCCATGCGGTCTGAGAGGAGCTGCTCACCCTGGTGAAGAGCAGAATGAAGCTGAGACACCTGTTTCATCCAGGCCAGGTTGTTTTCTTCCAGGCTTCTGAGGCTCAGTTCCTTCTCTTCCAGAGTTAGAGCTGGCCTGTGGAACAAGGCAGCAGATGGCCATGAGAGACATTTGTGTCCCTCGGGTTCCTCAGAGAGGAACCTGGCTTAGATCAGAAATCGTGGGTTTAAGATTGTTGTGCCAAGCAAAGGAATCAGGATGCCAGGCTGATCCAGCTCCCAAAGGGGTGAAGTTACCAGACCCAAGGTGGAGCTGATGGGTGTATCCAGCTCCTCGCACTGCAGCTTGGGCAGGGTTAAGACACCGACCTAGCAACAGAACACTCTCCTAGAGGGAAAGAGCTACTCCAAAAGCCTTTGTCTTCAGAAAAACTGTAACTGTAGGCTCAAAAGAGATGAAGTGCAACATCCAGAGAATGAAACACATCTGCATGGACAGTTCAGAATTCCGCCATTAGGAAATGGTGGCAGATGCAAAGATCAGAAAGAGGGAATCCATTCACACAATGCAGGGTCCCACAGGCTTTCATTTACCTGGCTTTTTCCCTCTCTAGGGCCTCACTCCCATCCTGCTGAGCTTTGTGGACAGTCAGTTCCTGGCACTTTCTGGAGGCTGCCAGCCGAGATCTCAACTCTCCCACCTCAAGTCAAACAGAACAAAGCAGTCAGAGGCTACAGCCTGTCCCTGTCAGCCACAGCAGGCACTGTGAGGAAAGGCAAAGGACAACTTTCCATTTGTCCCTGTCCTGAAAGGGCCATATTAACAATGGATATGGACAACTTGTTTCCAGCTCTCATTGGGTCACCAGGGGTATGTGGAAAAGCACCTCAAAAGCAAGGCTAGCAGGAAGAGGCCAGCAGAAATCCATGTTGATGGTTGCTGGTTAGGAGCCCAGAGGACTAACCCTGCTGTCCAGGGCAGCAGCTGAGATTCAGCAGAGCCCTAAGTGTCCTTCAGAGCAGCTGCCATGGAGCCCACAGCATGAGGCAGCCCCAGGGGTCACCCCTAAGCTGCTGCTCTGCCATGGAAAGGTAAGAAGGGCACAGAACACCTGGTGGATGACTGCAGTGCCACTGCTGTTTCACTCCCCTGCTTTTTGCACACCCTCCCTCTGCTCAAGGAGGAGATTAATCTCCTCTTTGATGCCTACTAGCAGGAAATTGTTTGAGTCCTTTGTGGAGAAAGCTCTTCTCTCAGGGACTGCAGGAACAGGCAGGAAAAGAGCACAAATGACCCAATAAGGAGCAGGGAAGATGGCTCCATGGAGCTGGGAAAATCAGAAGGGAGAGAGACAGCTTCCCTGAAGGCAGAAGCTGTGCTGAGGGGTGGACATGAAGGACACAAAAGCAGTAGAAGACAGAGCTGGGGACACCAGCAAGGCAGTGCAGGACCACGAGTGCCAAGGGGAGAAAGGAAGGACTTCAAGTGGCTGAGTGAACGGAAAGGTGTCGAGCTGAGTGAGGCCTCAGTTGCTGAGCCTGTGGCCAGCGGGGAGGACAAGCAGAAGTTCTCACCTGAGTTGCCCTTGTCTCCTTGCCAGTGCTTCCCAAGCCAATCCAAAGGAATGCTGTGCATCAGTGGATCTTGGGGTTGGGGGATGTTCCCAGAGTCTGCATGCTGGGAACTGGCCATGCTGTCCCTGCTGTCTAAGGGCACCTGAAAGCCCACACCCAGCTGTTAGTCAGGAATTCTCTTCCTATTCCAAAGAACCCTGAGACATCTCTTCTGATCCCAACAAGAATGAGTGTCCATTCATGGAGAACCAGTTCCAAAATTCAGCTAAATGTACAAAACCTGCTTCTGCATTGAGCATGGTTTGTGCTTAGTGCATTTATTCCTGGGGTTACAGTGAAATTAAATAGGGCCCTCTGAGGTCAGCTTCCTACTCCATTCTGCAGAGTCGCTGTCACAGACCTTGTGGAGCCGATGGAGGAGAGAAGTCTCCTCTGGGCAAAAACAGGGCACAGAGACACAAGTACCTCTTCCGAGCAGACAGGAGACCCATGGCAGGGCAACTTCTCCCTTTCAGGCTTCCTGCACTTGCCTACCCTCAATGCCATTGCAAAATGGTTCTGAGCCAGCTCAGCACAGTTATACTCACCTCAGGGGCTCTTGGGGAGAGTAACTGGTGAGAAGGTGTTTGGGAAGTGAACTGCTGGCTCATTCTGAGCCCTCGAGCTTCCTGGAGGAGCACGGGTGAGAGCCCACTCAGAGTGCAGGGTGGGGCTGGCCCTGAGGGAGTCGCCCTTCCAAGCCAGGAGTGCCCCCGCTCCCTCCCAGGCTTGTCCCCAGAGCCAGGACCAAAGCTGCCACCAGCTCTGGAGCAGCCAACTGTGAATCCCTTGTTATTTCCCAAGGAAACCTTCCCTGTGGGACAGTCCAGGCCCACACAGCCCCCACTGGGCTTGGCACAGGGAGAGCAGCAGCTTTCTCACCTGCTGGGTCTCCATCTGCCTGTTGGCATGAGCAACGTGGGCCATGGCAAATGCCAGTATCTGGGGATGTTGGCAGTAGCAAGGCTAAAGTCAATATCCAAAGGCCATTGGCCTTTGCTGGGTCTAAACCGTGATGTCCAAGGGTTGTTGGCCTTTGCTGGTCCAAACCCTGATGTCCAAGGGCTGTTGGCCTTTGCAGGGCCAATAGCACAATATCAAAGTGCCATTGGCCTCTGCAAGGTCCAAACCCCAAGGCCAAAGAGCCGTTGACAGCTGCAGAGTCCAAATCCCAAACATTCCATGGGCTGTTGACAGTTGCTAGGGTCCAAACCCCAACATTCCAGGGGCTGTGGGAGAGCCCTTCCTGGCTCTGCCCCATCCCAGCTCCCCTGCTGGCCTTGGCACTTGCTCTGCCACCCCCATGTCCCCACAGCCCTGCTGGGCAGCTGGGCAGGCGCATGGCTCGTAACAGGAGCTCAATGTTTTGGGTCCAGACAGCATCATTTTTATAGATCAGCATTCCCAAGACAGCAGGGTTTGACCCACATGCTCTTTACAGATGCACTCAGTTCCTGAGTGACAGGAATTCTTCTGTCTTCCTGACAAAGGGAGATGTAAGAAAAAGCCTAAAAAGGCTCTTACTGGTTAAAAATACTCATGGAAAGGAAAACTTTGGGTTTAGAACAGAAACAGGAGGAGAAAAATGTTGTTTCAGCATCTTTTGAAATTTCCATGATGCAAAGAGCTCTAGTGTTTATTAAGGCTCATAAAATAGATTAAGAATCCAAGAGACATCCAAGAGTGGATTTTTTTTTCTCTGCTCTCTCTTTGGTGATATATCAATAGGCTATCTAGGCAGAAGAAAGGTCTTGCTGAGTACATGTTTTGGTTTTGGGCAAATTTAGGGAGGAAATTTCTGAAGGTCTCCTTTTAGAAAGCAGATTCAAATGGCCCCCCCCTACCTGGTTTGGGAGATAAAAATTTCTTTTGAGAAAAGTGGAAAAAACAGTTTATTCAATAAGCAAAGCATTCAGAAAATGAATAATATTAAACAATGGAGCCTCTCATTGTTCTGAAGAGATGGCAAGTTCAGAGAGAGAGAGTCCTTTTCAGCTTGGTTCCAATCAGTCCTTCCCTGGCTAGAAAATGTGTCATGGGCCTCAGTGGGCCACAGCCGTGAGCTCCTGGTGGTTTTCTGGGTTTTTGCTCCAGAGCAGGTTTGAACAGTTCCAGGAAAAAAGACACCATTTTGGGAAATCTTTCCTTGCCATATCTAATGAGGAAAACCTGCAAAAAAAGCAAAGCAAATTCCCTCTCTCTCTCTCTCACTGTCTGTGTTGCAGACAACAGTCTGTGAGAAGGAATGTGAGGGAGCAAGAGCAGTTCCTGCAAACAAACTGTGTGCTTTTTTTCTGCTTTTTCTGCCTTTTCTGCTTTTTTTTCTGCTTCTTTCTTCACTTTCAGAACCCATCCTTGAGGTGCAGAACTTAATATTCAGCGTGAACAGAACAGACCACTGGGGATACAAGTATCATAAAGTCACCCTTACATTAAAGATTCTTTGCTAGGAACAGAGCTTCAAGACCAAAATAGACCTACTTGAAAAAGCTTTACCAGGTATTTTTCACTCCCATCTTTGAGAGCGTTCCTGTGAGCCCTAGGGAGGATTTTTGCCCCTCATTTGATGGCAATTGTTTTCTGAGCAGCGCACAAACCCTCTGGGAAGAGAAGAGCTGCCCCTGCCTTCTCCAGGGCCCCTCTCTTGGTCAGGGCTCAGCGGCTCAGGGCTGCACAGGCACACAGGTTCCCAGAGTCCCAGAGCTGTCAGCAGGGAGCAAAGGACACACCTGCTTTTTCCCAGAGAGCCCCTGAGCAGGTGATGCTCAGCTGGCAGCTCCAGCTCATGGGCCCTGCTGAGGCTGTGCTGCCCTTTGGCTGCTGTGCTCGCTTGTCAAGAAATTAAAATCAGTGCTCTGTTCATGGGCTTCTCTGATTCAAGGGGATTTTCAAACAAAAATATAGAAAGAAATGAAGAATCCAGCCCCAGTCCTAGAACTCAACAAAAATCCAGGACTTTGTCTTAGGCTGGAAATGGGTGTGTGTATTCTATTCCTATCTGTTAGTGGTGGGGCAGTTATCTTGTGTTAATTGGGCAGTTTTCTTTATCTCTTCCACAACAATTCTCCCTCAGGGGAGATATCTTCTGTTAATGGGCCATTGAGTCTCACTGATGAAAATTACATCATCCCATTCTGAGAAGCTCCGCCCAGAGGGAGGAGCCAAGCATTCCTACCTGGATATAATCTGAGATTTGAAGACCACAGGCAGCCTTTTCCTGCTGGATTCCCAGAGGAGCAGCTGTCTTCTCCACTGGATTCCCAGAGGAAGACCAGGCCCATCTACACCACTGTAGCAGCCACAGACCCTGCAAGGCCTCCCTGGCAGTCAGTTGCCTAAAATAAGAAATGCCTAGTCACAATGACTGGACCAAGAGACCCCTCTTCTGCCTTCAGACCCTCATTATCTCCCTGTAAGACCATAGATCATATTTACCTTGACCCTTACTATTGGACTGTTGCCCAAAACTCACATACCCTATACGAACCCCTATTTCTGTGCTCTTCAGCAGAAGAGCTGTCACTGTGACCTTTCACAGAAGCTGCCAATAAAGACACTTCTGTAGAACCTCATACAGCTCTTCTCATCTCTCTCCCTGCATCTGCCAAAGGCACTTAGCAAGCAAAGAGCTGAAATCACTATAGAGCTGAATTCAACACAGAGCTGGTCTCACTTAAGAGCTGAGCTGCTTGCTAAGTTCGCCTGTGGCTGGGAGCCTGCCTGAGGGACCCAAACAGGCTGTGCTTAGCAGGACTTCGCTATCCCGACACCTACAGCAGCCGGGGTCGGAGAGACACGAAAAAACCCCCGCCGTAATAAAACACCACCAGTGGACCTTCAGAGGAAAACTACACCCTTCTACAGGATCACTGCTCCAACAGAACCGTATCTGTCACTGCAGGAGGACTGCAGCCACCATTTAATAGGACTGCTACCAACACCCTGACCACAGGGTGTCAGGTCATATTCTGACTCTGTCAGTGGGTTTGTTTGTTCTATTGCATTTGTATTTTTAGTTTTTCCTGGTAAAGAACTGTTATTCCTATTCCCATATCTTTGTCTGAGAGCCAGGTATTCTTAAAATTATAACAATTCAAAGGGAGGGGTTTTACATTTTCCATTTCAGGGGAGGTTCCTGCCTTTCTTAAACAGACACCTGTCTTTTCAAACCAAGATAGATTTTAGCACCCACTGTGGGGCTTGAGGGCATCGAGAGAAAAAGGGAATAACAGTTTTGAGGAATTTAGATTTTGTGTGCTGATATAGAAACCTTGTTAAGTGTCACCATGTGGTCTAGCTTACCCGTAGCTCATCCTAGCTCACGTTTGGGTGGCACGTGGTCGTGGCTGTATTTCTCCCACTTGCAGGCCCTTATCTAAACATGAGTCCTATAATTAAGGCTACTGGGCCATGTTTTTCCAGTTTGTTTTATGGGTCAGTAAGGTGAGGAATTAATGGATCTTTAACTTCTGCTGGAAGGCAGGCACACAGATTCAGAGCTATCACACACTAACTGTATGTTTTTGGGGTTACTTTAATAATGATACTTACTGTGAGGAAATGACACCAGGGAAAAATTTTCACCCAATCCTTCAACCAGCTCTTTGGGTCCACCCCAACAGTTTTTGAAGGGTTCAGATCCACTCTAAATGTTGATGATATCATACAGTGGTTAGTGTTGCTGATAGGCCTGTTCTATTTAGCATTCAGAGATAAGGGAAGATTAACCTAGATAACCACCCTGACCCTGACAACTACCCCAGAAACTAGGGAGCTACCACAGAACCTGACACAGCACCAGAGTCTAGGGATGCTGCTGCCCCAGAGCCTGACCCTGCCCCACAGCCCACCTCAGATATGAACTACCCAGAGATGGGCCAGATATTGAAGGAGTACATTTCCCCAGCTGGTAAGAAACCCTCCACCTGCCTCAAAGAGGGAGAGTCTAACAGTGCAGCAGTGGAACCCACAGATGTTACAACTGTCCAGGTTCCAGCTGAACTGCAAGCGCAGCCACATCCAGCAGGAGTCGCCCCTGTGGAAACAAGGAGATCTAAAATGAAATCAGAGCACCCAGACAAGGATAAGAAAGGAGGGCCCTCACAACCCACAGGGGAGCCAGAGGTTGCAATCATCACCGAGTCCCTGACATACAAAAGCCTCCGTAATCTGCACAAAGACATTGTACGACAGGGGTGTGAGGCTTATACAACCTGGCTACTTTGGGTCTGGGATCTTATGGGTACAGGCGTCCAGCTGGATGGTGGTGAGGCAAGGAATTTGGGACCCTTGACCCAGGACTCAGGTATCAATCAGATTTTTGTAAGGGAGCCAGGGTCCCTTTCCCTCTGGGAGGGGCTTTTAATAAGTGTCAGAGAGAGGTTTGTCCACAGGGAAAGAATGCAGGACCAGCACCATAGAATGCGCTGGAAGACTCTTGAGGAAGGGATCCAACAGCTGAGAGAAGTGGCAGTATTGGAGGTAACTCTTTGGGAGGGATGGACAGCATGATAATGACCCTGACAAGGTCAGGTGCACAGGGCAAATGTTGTGGAGCCTGGCAAATCTGGGGCCATCTCAATACACCACCTTTATTGCAACAATTAGTGCTGACACCAACCGAGAGACAGTGAGTTCTGTGGCCAACAAGCTTAGGAATTATGAAAGTATGATCAATGGCCCCATGCAGGCTCATGTCTCTGCCATGGTGCAAGAACTCAGAGAGGAGATGAGGGAGGAGGAACAGTTCTCACATTGCACCAGTCCAAGTCACAGGCCCCAAAGTCAGAGCCCAACGTTCCCCAACTAGAGAGAGAGGGTACACCCCACAGGCTGACCTGTGTTTTTTTCTGCATGACCATGAGGAAGACATGGGAAGGTGGGGTGGAAAACCCACTTCTGTCCTGGCAGCACGGGTGCGTCAACTCAAGGAGGGAAACACTAATCGAGGGAACTCCAGTAAAGTGAAGGTAGCCTCAACCTCCCATGACCGACCTGCTGAGTATGATCTGTCAGATCCCCTGGAAGGTACCTCTACCATGTATACCCAGGGTTAGCGGGGCCCTGCCTATAGCCAGGGAGAGGCATGGGAAAACTGGATTTTCTGGGCGGTCTGGATCCAATGGCCTGGCACATCAGAACCACCAAAGTATGATGCCTTAGTTGATACTGGTGCGCAGTGTACCCTGATACCATCGAGATATGTGGGGGTGGAACCTGTTTCCATTGCTGGGGTGACAGGGGGATCACAGCAACTGACCCTGTTGGAAGCCGAGGTGAGCCTGACTGGGAAGGAGTGGAAAAAGCATCCTATTGTGACTGGCCCAGAGGCCCCGTGTATTCTGGGCATACATTTCCTTCGGAACGGCTGTTACAAAGACCCAAAGGGACTCAGATGGGCTTTTGGCATAGCTGCTGTAGAGGCAGAAAACAGCAAGCAGTTGAACACTTTGCCTGGACTATCAGAAAGCCCATCTGCAGTAGGTCTCCTGAAGGTGGATGAGCAACGAGTGCCAATTGCCACCTTGACAGTGCACCGCCGGCAGTATCGGACGAATCGAGATGCCCTAATCCCCATCCACAAAATGATCCATGAACTGGAGAGCCAAAGGGTGGTCAGCAAAACTCACTCACCCTTCAACAGCCCCATCTGGCCTGTGCACAAGTCTGACAGTGAATGGAGATGGACTGTGGACTATCGTGGCTTGAATGAAGTGACTCCACCGCTGAGTGCTGCTGTTCCGGACATGCTGGAACTCCAGTATGAGCTGGAGTCCAAGGCAGCAAAGTGGTATGCCACTATAGACATTGCAAATGCATTCTTCTCCATTCCTCTGGCAGCAGAATGCAGGCCTCAGTTTGCCTTCACCTGGAGGGGTGTGCAGTACACCTGGAACCGACTGCCCCGGGGGGGAAGCACAGCCCCACCATCTGCCATGGACTGATCCAGACTGCGCTGGAAAAGGGTGAGGGTCCAGAACACCTGCAGTATATCGATGACATCACTGTGTGGGGGAACACGGCAGTGAAAGTATTTGAGAAAGGAGAAATGATCATCAGGATTCTGCTAGAAGCTGGCTTCGCTATCAAGAAGAGTAAAGTCAAGGGACCAGCTCCTGAGATTCAGTTTCTAGGAGTCAAGTGGCAAGAAGGATGGCATCAGATTCCCACCAATGTAATCAACAAGATCACAGCAATGTCTCCACCATCCAGGAAGAAGGAGACACAAGCTTTCCTAGGTGCCATAGGCTTTTGGAGAATGCACATTCCTGAGTACAGTCAGATCGTGAGCCCTCTCTACCTGGTCACCTGCAAGAAGAACGAGTTCCACTGGGGCCCTGAGCAGCAACAAGCCTTTGCACAGATCAAGCAGGAGATTGCTTGTGCAGTAGCCCTTGGCCCAGTCACGACAGGACCAGAGGTGAAGAACATGCTCTACTCTGCAGCCAGGAACCATGGCTTGTCCTGGAGACTTTGGCAGAAGGTGCCTGGGGAGACTGGAGGCCGACCACTGGGATTTTGGAGTCAAAGCTACAGAGGGTCTGAAGCCAGCTACACTCCCACAGTGAAGGAAATCTTGGCTGCCTATGAAGGAGTCCAAGCCACCTCAGAGGTGATTGGTACAGAAGTGCAACTCCTGGCACCCCAACTACCAGTGCTGGGGTGGATGTTCAAAGGCAAGGTTCCTTCCACCCACCATGCCACCAGTGCTACCTGGAGCAAGTGGATTGCTCTTATCACTCAGCGCGCCCGTATTGGAAACCTGAATCCCCCTGGGATTCTGGAGATAATTACAAACTGTCCGGAAGGTGAGAACTTTGGTCTCACTGATGAAGAGGAACAAGAACCAGTAACACGTGCTGAAGAAGCTCCTCCATATAACCAACTGCCCCCAGAGGAAACGCGCTACGCTCTTTTCTCTGATGGTTCCTATTGCATTGTAGAGATGAACCGGAAGTGGAAAGCAGCCGTATGGAGCCCCACATGACAGGTCACAGAGGCCACTGAAGGAGAAGGTGGATCAAGTCAATTTGCAGAACTCAAAACTGTTCAGCTGGCCCTGGACATTGCCGAAAGAGAGAAGTTGCCCATGATCTACCTCTACACTGATTCATGGATGGTAGCCAATGCTCTGTGGGGATGGCTGGAGAGGTGGAAATAGGCCAACTGGCAGCGTAGAGAAAAACCAATTTGGGCTGCTGATTACTGGAAAGACATTGCGACCAGGGTAGGGAGGCTACCTGTGAAGGTCTGCCACATAGATGCCCATGTCCCCAAGAGCAGAGCTAATGAGGAGCACCAAAACAATGAGCAGGTAGACCAGGTTGCAAAGATAGAGGTGTCAAAGATAGACCTAGATTGGGAACACAAGGGAGAGTTATTCCTAGCTTGATGGGCCCATGATGCCTCAGGCCATCAGGGCAGAGATGCCACCTATAAGTGGGCACGAGACCGAGGGGTGGATCTAAACATGGGCAGTATTTCTCAGGTCATCCATGACTGTGAGACGTGTGCTGCCATCAAACAGGTAAGCGAGTGAAGCCCCTGTGGTATGGTGGGCGGTGGTCCAAGTACAAGTATGGCGAGGCCTGGCAGATTGACTACATCACACTGCCCCAGACACACCAGGGCAAGCACTATGTGCTGACCATGGTGAAAGCCACCACTGGATGGTTGGAGACCTACCCTGTGTCTCATGCCACTGCCCAGAACACCCTCCTGGGCCTGGAAAAGCAAATCCTGTGGAGACATGGCACCCCTGAGAGAATTGAGTCAGACAACGGGACCCATTTCAAGAATGGCCTTATCAACACCTGGGCCAGGGAACATGGTATTGAATGGATATGTCATATCCCCTATGAAATCATGCACCCATATCATGCACCCATATCCCTGGATATCATGCACCAGCTGCTGGGAAGGTTGAACGGTGCAATGGACTACTTAAGACTACCCTGAAGGCAATTGGCAGGGAAGCTTTTAGAAATTGGGAAGTGAACTTAGCAAAAGCTACCTGGATGGTCAACAACAGAGGGTCCACCAGTTGAGCTGGTCTTGCCCAGTCTTGAACCCCTGCACACAGTGGATGGAGATAAAGTCCCTGCTGTACACACGAAAGATATTTTAGGAAAGACTGTTGGGATTAATCCCACCTCAGGCAAAGCAAACCCATCTGTGGGATTCTTTTGGTTCAAAGACCTTGTTACACTTGGTGGGTAATGCAGAAAGATGGAGAAAACTGTTGTGTACTGCAGGGAAACCCAGTCATAAGTGAGAACTGTGTGTAAGGTTTCATTGTGATGCAGATGGAAATAGAACAAGAGGTGGATAATGTCCTGGATGAGTGTATTCTATTTGCCATCTGTTAGAGGTGTGGCAGGTACCTTCTGTTAATTGTGCAGTTTTTCTTTATCTCTTCCACAACCAATCCTCCCTCTGGGGAGACATCTGCTGTTAATGGGCCATTGAGTGTCACTGCATGACTGATCAAAATTACGTCATCCCATTTTGAGATGCTCCGCCCAGGGGGAGGAGCCAAGTATTCCTTCCTGGCTATAACCTGAGATTTTGGGACACCAGAAACAGCCTTTCCCGCTGGATTCCCAGAGGAAGACCTGGCCCATCTACACCACCACTGGATCTTCAGAGGAAGACTACACCCTTTTACAGGATCACTGCTTCGACAGAACCACATCCCAGCATATGCAGATGCTGTACATGTGCCACCTGGCACTCCAGGAGGACTGCAGTCACCATTTAATAGGACTGCTACCACCACCCCAAACCACAGGGTTTCAGGTCGTATTCTGACTCTTGTCAATGTTTTGTCAATGTTTTGTATTGTTTGCATTGTTTTGTTTTGTTTTGATTTGATTTGCTTTTTTTCTGGTAAAGAACTGTTATTCCTTCTCCCATATCTGTGCCTGAAAACCCCCTTAATTTCAAAATGATAAAGATTCAGAGGGAGGGGGTTTATATTTTCCATTTCAGGGGCAGCTCCTGCCTTCCTTAGCAGACACCTGTCTTTTCAAAGTAAGACAAGGGGAAAGGTTCAAAGCCTTAGTTATAACACAAATAAAGTTTGAAGGAACAAAAAAAAAAAGGAATTGGGGATGTCCCATTAGTTCCAGATGCAGGGTGAAATTTCTTAGGATGGGATTTACAGGTGCAGTTTGACATTGGAGTGCTCCCAGAAAAGGGAAAATGGTAGTTAAGCTTCTCCAATTAAGGGAAGAAAATTAGGAGAAAATTCATGATATGGTGGGCTGTGGAATGCGACGGGAGACATGCACATCCGATGATGATCAACAAGTCTAAAATTTATTGATTATTCAGCTTGTACATTTATAAACGATTGTTAAAAAGGCTCATACATAGCCTGATGGACAGCCTGATGACACAGCCTGATGGAACACAGGAGAACATTGTTACCCCATGGAAGACATGGAACCAGGTGTCCATGGTGACAGAACTGGGCCTGATGGAACACTGGAGAATGTTGTTTGCAATGGAATCTCATGGATCCAGGTGTCCATGGTTACAGATGGAACACTGCAGAGCATTGTCACCCAATGGAATTGCAGTTTGAAACCAGGTGTCCATGGTGAAAGATGGAAACTGGAGAAGATTGTTACCCAATGGAATGTCATGGAACCAGGTGTCCATGGTGACAGAGCCTGATGGAACAATTCATCAGAACATTGTTGGAACATGGAATCTCATGGAACCAGGTGTCCATGGTGGTGATGGATGATGATCAACAAGTCTGGAAAACATTGATTATTCCCCCAATGGAATGGACACTCATGGAACCAGGTGTTCATGGTGATAGCCTGATGGGACCTGATGGAACATGGTGATGGAACCTGATGGAAACACTGGAGAACATTGTTACCCAATGGAATCTCATGGAACCAGGTGTCCATGGTGACCAGGTGTCCATGGGTGGTGTCCATGGTGACAGGCCTGATGGAACACTGGAGAACATTGTTACCCAATGGAATCTCATGGAACCAGGTGTCCATGGTGACAGACAGATGGAACACTGGAGAACATTGTTACCCAATGGAATGGGAACCATGGTGTCCATGGAACCAGGTGTCCATGGTGAACAGAGCCATGGAACACTGGAACACTGGAGAACATTGTTACCCAATGGAATCTCATGGAACCAGGTGTCCATGGTGACAGAGCCTGATGGAACACTGGAGAACATTGTTACCAAATGGAATCTCTCATGGAACCAGGTGTCCATGGTGATGGTGGAACAGAGCCATTGTTACCAAATGGAACACTGGAGAACATTGATGATGGAACACTGGAGAACATTGTTACCCAATGGAATCTCATGGAACCTGGTCTCCCATGGTGTGACCAAACACTGATGGAACACTTGAGAACAAATGGTTTCTTATGGAACCATGGAACCAGATGTCCATGGTGGGCCTGATGGAACACTGGAGAACATTGTTACCCAATGGAATCTCATGGAACCAGGTGTCCATGGTGACAGAGCCTGATGGAACCCTGGAGAAAATTGTTACCTAATGGAATCTCATAGAACCTGGTGTGTATGGTGATAGATGGAACACTGGAGAACATTGTTACCCAATGGAATCTCATGGAACCAGGTGTCCATGGTGGACCTGATGGAACACTGGACAACATTGTTACCCAATGGAATCTCATGGAACCAGGTGTCCATGGTGACAGAGCCATGGAACACTGGAGAACATTGTTACCCAATGGAATCTCATGGAACCAGGTGTCCATGGTGACAGAAACTGAGCCTGATGGAACACTGGAGAACATTGTTACTGGAACTCATGGATTTTGTCCATGGTGGAATGGAATCTCATGGAACCAGGTGTCCATGGTCAGGTGTCCCTGATGGAACACTGGAGAACATTGTTACCCAATGGAATCTCATGGAACCAGATGTCCATGGTGGGCCTGATGGAACACTGGAGAACATTGTTACTCAATGGAATCTCATGGAACCAGGTGTCCATGGTGACAACCTGGCCTGATGGAACACTGGAGAACATTGTTACCCAATGGAATCTCATGGAACCAGGTGTCCATGGACAGAGCCTGATGGAACACTGGAGAAAATTGTTGCCCAATGGAATCTCATGAACCAGGTGTCCATGGTGACTGGATGGAACACTGGAGAACATTGTTACCCAATGGAATCTCATGAAACCAGGTGTCCATGGTGACAGGCCTGATGAACACTGGAGAAAATTGTTACCCAATGGAATCTCATGGACCATGGAACACTGGAGAACATTGTTGAAAATTGGAGAATGGATTCTCATGGAACCAGGTGTCCATGGTGTCCATGGCCTGATGGAACACTGGAGAACATTGTTACCCAATGGAATCTCATGGAACCAGATGTCCATGGTGGCCTGATGGAACACTGGAGAACATTGTTACCCAATGGAATCTCATGGAACCAGGTGTCCATGGTGACAGGCCTGATGGAACCCTGGAGAACATTGTTACCCAATGGAATCTCATGGAACCAGGTGTCCATGGTGACAGAGAGATGGAACACTGGAGAACATTGTTACTCAATGGAATCTCATGGAACCAGGTGTCCATGGTGGGCCTGATGGAACACTGGAGAACATTGTTACCCAATGGAATCTCATGGAACCAGGTGTCCATGGTGACAGAGCCTGATGGAACACTGGAGAACATTTTTACCCAATGGAATCTCATGGAACCAGGTGTCCATGGTGGCCTGATGGAACACTGGAGAACATTGGAATGGAATCTCATGGAACCAATGGAAATGTCATAGGTGTCCATGGTGACAGAGCCTGATGGAACACTGGAGAACATTGAATCTTACCAGGTGTCCAATGGACCCAATGGAATCTCATGGAACCAGGTGTCCATGGTGACAGAGCCTGATGGAACCCTGGAGAAATTTTTACTAATGGAATTGGATGGAACCAGGTGTCCACGTGACAGAGCCATGGAACACTGGAGAACATTGTTACCCAATGGAATGTCATGGATCCAGATGTCCATGGTGGGCCCTGATGGAACACTGGAGAACATTGTAAATGGAACACTGGACAACATTGTTACTAATGGAATCTCATAGAACCAGGTGTCCA
>JALJVW010003912.1:0-31997 GCA_024865655.1 Emberiza elegans
AACTTGGACTTCTTGCTGTTAGTGTTGGTTTAGCTTTTGGTTGTTTTGTGTTCATGGTTTTCTCCTATGTGCAGATCTTCAGGGCTGTGCTGAGGATCCCCTCTGAGCAGGGACGGCACAAAGCCTTTTCCACCTGCCTCCCTCACCTGGCTGTGGTCTCCCTGTTCCTCAGCACTGGAACATTTGCCTACCTGAAGCCCCCCTCCATCTCCTCCCCATCCCTGGATCTGGCAGTGTCAGTTCTGTACTTGGTGGTGCCTCCAGCCCTGAACCCCCTCATCTACAGCCTGAGGAACCAGGAGCTCAAGGCTGAAGTGTGGAGATTGGTGACTGGACGATATCAGAAACATTAAACTGCTGGCCAATTTCTGCAAATCACGTGTAATAAAAGTAATCTTTGATTGTTCTTGTTGCGTATGGTGGTTGGTTTATTATTTTCATTCTTTTCATTTTTTTTAGTATTGTCCAAAAGAAGTGCTACTGGTTTTGCCATTTCTCATTTTGTTTCTCTCCATCTTCACTGTGGCCCAAGACTGCATGAATGAGGAGCTGTGCACTCAGTGGCTTTAAATAAACTAAAGGATCTCCAAGTAAAGATTTCCCTGGGGATCCCCCTTTTGTTGCATTCTCTGGAGCTGCAGCAGCAATGTCTGTGTGCAGGGCTGGGGCCAGATCAGGGCTGGCACAGCAGCTGTGCCCAGCAGCAACAGCACTTGGTGTTGCCAGTGCTGCTCCCATGACCCTGCCCCGCTGCCCTGGTGGCCCTGGTGTTGCTGCATGGCCTGAGTGCTCTCGGGGCCGGGCACAGCCTTGGGGGTGGCAGTGCCGGGGCTGCAGCAGGGACAGGCCATGGGCACTGCTGGGGCAGCGCTGATGCCTCAGCCCAGGCACTGGGGGCTCCAGGCTCCTTGCCCAGGCTCTCTCAAGAACACGGTCAGGCCAAGGTTCAGCACAGAAAAGCCCCGTGAGCAGCCCCAGGCTGGCCGTGGGCAGGCTGGGGGCAAACAGCATGGCTGGGGCTCTGCAAGGGCCCTGGGGCAGACGGGAAGGAGCAGCAGAGCAGGGGCTGATCCATCCCCAGTGCGCTGCACAGCCCAGGGCAGCGTCCCAGAGCGTCCTCATGGAGCTGCCAACAACATCCCCCCTCTGCAGCCCTGGCCTCTGCCCCAGCTCACACAGGTGCCCCATCCTTGCAGGCACAGACACGGCAGCACTGGCTCAGGAGCCCCTGTTTCCATTGCCCAGAGCAGGGGGAGCACCCCCATGCTGTTGCTGTGGGGACATGAACCTGAGGGAGCACAAATGCCATCAGCCCCTGAGGCCGGTAAGGGCTGAGGAACACCAGGGAAACCACTCAGGTTTTTCCTGGCCTCTGCACTCAGCCAGAAAGTTTGTTCCCATGAGCTGGGAGTTTCCTGTGCCACTGCAGACGCTGTTGCTCAGAGCCAGGGCTGCCTGGCAGCCACCCCCAAACTGCCCTGAGCATTTCCTTGGCTTCACCTTTGCTTTCTTTCCTCTTTCCTGATCCAGATTTCTTCCTATTGCCCATCCCTGTCCCCTCCCCTGCACACAGCCCATCCCTGTTTGCCCTTTCCTCTCTGGCCCCACTCCCCATTGCAGTTCCTGACCTGGCACCATGGGAACATCCCTTGGGCAGCAGGATCATCCCCCAAGTGCTGCAGGAATTGTCTGCAGGCTCCTGCAGTGCCTGGTGCTGCCCCCTTGCCAGAGGCACCCCAGGCCAGGGGGGCACATCTGGGCTGCTGTGTCTGGCTCTGGGGCTCCCTGTTCTGGGCAGTGAGGAGGGGCTGCAGAGGCTCTGCAGCACTGACTGGCTGGGCTTTGGGGCTGGGAGGAGAAGCTGAAGGACCTGGGCTGCTGGAGCTTCTGAAGAGGAGGCCCAGGGCTCCTCCTGCAACTGCTCCAAGGATGGTTCCAGAGAATCACAGAATCAGCAGGGTTGGAAAAGACCTTGGACATCATCAAGTCCAACCTGTGCCCTGACATCACCAGGACTCCCTGAGCCTCCTCTTCTCCAGGATAAACAACCCCAGCTCCCTCAGCTGCTCCTCACAGGACTTGTGTTCCAGACCCTCACCAGTCTTGTTGCCCTTCTCTCGACACGCTCCAGCCCCTCCATGGCTTTCCTAAATTGGGGGCCCAGGACTGGACACAGCACTCAAGGTGTGGCCTCGCCAGTGCTGAGTGCAGGGGAAGAATCACTGCCCTGCTCCTGCTGGCCACACCATTCCTGACCTAGACCTGGTGCCATTGGTCTGGATCCAGCCTGTCCAGGTCTCTTTCAGAGCCTTCCTACCATCCACAAGAACAACACTTGCAGCCAACTTGGTCATCACAGTTGCATGGGGCCCTAGCGTGTCACAAGGGTCTCCATGATTCCATAAGTCCATACAGGTTCACCACAGTCCCCTTGCCCTATGGCACCCTGCAGTGTCACAAAGTTCCTGGGTTCCTTGGTTTCACAGTGTCCCAATGGCCTCTTGGTCCCAAGGGGCACCACGGTGTCAAACATGTTTCCTTCGTTCCATGAGTCCCTGCAGAGCAACACTGGCCCCTTGGTTCCATGGGGCTCTGCAGTGTCACAATAGCCCCATCACTGCATGAGGTCCTGCAGTGTCACATTGGCCTCCGTGGTTCCACAGGGTCACACAGTGTCACAGTGCTCCCTTGGTTCCATGGGGCACCAGAGTGTCACAATTGTTCCCTTATGCGCTGTTTTTGCTTTAATTGACATTTGGTGAGGAGGGAAGAAGCCACCCAGAGAAATGATAATTCTGAGAAGAGCTGCCGAGAGCTTCCTCTGTGCCTAACAGCACCAATCAGTGACTGGTTTTGAAGACAGACACCTTGTTAAACCACTAGAAAGCTGAACACGCCTCTATGAACGCACATGTTAAAAACTAACAAACGCCAGGAAAAGCACTCTCTTTTCTTCCCAGCCTGGGAACCGGTATCAAGGCCAGACTGGCTGCCGTCTCAGCTGGGCCAGGCCAGGTGGACCCTGCCATGGCTCCAGGCCCCTTCTCAGGGACCCTGCCCGGCCCTGTCCCAGCAGAGCCGGGCACCAGCAGCTGCCAGGCAGGGGCAGGGGAGGCCATCAGCCCGTGGCGTGTTCCAGCTGAGATCTCAGCCATTTCCCCCCAGTGTGGCCGCTGCACGAGATCATGTGGCTGAGGCCAGAGGCGGCCTTGTAGCCCACACAGAGAGTGGCCCTGTGCCTGGAACTGAACGCAGCAGGGGCCAGAGCCCGGCCATGGGGCTGATCCTGACACAGCCCCCAGGGCAGCCTGGAAAATCCATCACCGCAATTCCTGCCACAGGGCAGGAATGACATGACCATCTGCAGGCCCTGGGTGAGATATTAACTCTTTCAGTGCATGGATAAGGCTTACAGACTTTCAGTCCTGCCTCGGGGGAAGTGAAGACACCTAGAGAACACCGTGAGACATGAAGATCAGTAAGAAGAAGTCAAGTCCCAAATGGGAGGGTTGAGGAGATGGCTCAGTCCTGGCCTGAAATCCTCTTGTAAGGCTACAGAGAAAATATAATTGATACATCAGACTCTTTTTTCCCTGGAGCTCATTGAAAGTATGCGGGGATGAAGTTTCAATTTGTAGATATGAGCAATGGCATTTCTGCTATAGCAAGCAGATGCTGAAGTAGCTGTGATGCCATGAGAAGTTTGAACAGGAGAGAGGAGTGATGAAGACCCTTTGCCCCAGGGAAAGAAGACATCTGTTCCCAGAGATGAAGATGATGTCAGAGACAGATAAAGAGAACCTTTGGTCTTGAACAGGTCATCATTAAATTAATACCCCATAAGTTGACATAGCTCACAAACACAGCTGTGGGAAGGCTGTGAAAAAATGGGAGGGACTTCACAATTGCAGAGTCCTGGGCAGCTGCTGTTCATGGAAATTAAAAGCCATGAGAGAACTCTGTTCTTGTGAAGTCTCCATAAAATGACAAGAGGGACTCCTCTCCCCAAGTGAACTGAACCAAGACAATTCTAGAGGTGATAAACTGACTGAATACAGTTTCTGTACATTGTTAGTGGGAAAGGGTGTAGGAGGGAGGAGAAGTGTTTTAAAAGTTTTATTCTGATTCTTATTTTTTTATTGTTTTACTTACTGTTAATAAAGTTTTCTTTATACCCTTTGAAAGTCTTAAGCCTGCTTTGCTTTCCTTCTAATCCTATCTCACAGCAGAAAATGAGTAAGTACATTCTAGTGGGGGCACTGGCATTTAGCCAGCACTGAACCCACCACACCTTAGTTCCACCAGGCCCTGCAGTGTCACAATGGCCCCTTGGTTCCATTGGGCCCCAGGGTCTCACCAGGGTCTCCTTGGTTCCGTAGTGTCACAATGGCCCCTCGGTTCCACCAGGCCCTGCAGTGTCACAGTGGCCTCCATGGTTCCATGAGGACCCAGAGTGTCACACTGGACTCCTGGCTTCCATTCAGCCCCACAGTGTCACAATGGGGCCTTGGTTCTATGGTGCCTTCAGGACGCAGTGTCACTGTGATCCTCTTAGTTCCATGAGGCCCTGCAGTGTCACAATGGCCCCTTGCTTCCCCAGGGCCCTGCAGTGACACAATCATCACAGAATCACAGAATTAACCAGGATGGAAAAGACCTTGGAGATCAGCAAGTCCAACCTGTGACCCAACACTACCTTGTCACCCAGACCATGGCACTCAGTGCCACATCCAGTCATTCTTTAAACATCTCCAGGGACAGTGACTCCACCATCTCCCGGGGCAGCCTCTTCCATTGCCCAATGACCCTTTCTGTGAAGAACCTTTTCCTAATGTCCAGCTGAAATGTCCAATGGTGCACTTGAATGCTGTGTCCACTTGTCCAGTCCCTGTTCCCTGGGAGAAGAACCCGATCCCCCCTGGCTTCACCCTCCTGTCACGGACGGCAGAGAGTGATGAGGTCTCCCCTGAGCCTCCCCTTCTCCAGGATAAACAACCATAGCTCCCTCAGCCACCCTTCACCAGCCTTGTTGTCCTTCTCTGGACATGCTCCAGCCCCTCCATGGCCTTCCTAAATTGGGGGCCCAGAACTGGACACAGCACTCGAGGTGTGGCCTCACCAGTGCCAAGTGCAGGGGAAGAATCACTGCCCTGCTCCTGCTGGCCACACCATCCCTGATCCAGGCCAGGAGCCATTGGCCTTCTTGCCCACCTGGGCACACTGCTGCCTCATGTCCAGCCTGCTGTCCATCAGTGCCCCAGGTCCCTTTCTGCCTGGCCGCTGTCCAGCCACTCTGTCCCCAGCCTGTAGCACTGCAGGGGTTGTTGTGGCCAAAGTGCAGGACCCAGCACTTGGTCTTGTTCAACCTCACCTTGTTGGATTTGGGCCCTGGATCCAGCCTGTCCAGGTCCCTCTGCAGAGCCCTCCTACCCTCCAGCACATCCACACTCACACCCAGCTTGGTGTCATCTGCACATTTGCTGATGCTGGACTCAGTCCCCTCATGCAGATCATCAGTGCAGATATTGAAATCCACGCTGGCTGGCTCTGATCCCTCGGCCATCCTGTGGGTGCCCTGTGATGGCACTCAAGGTGATCTGTTCCATCACCTTGCCGGGCACCCAGGTCAGGCTGACAGGCCTGGAGTTCCCCAGCTCCTCCTTCCAGCCCTTCCTTGGGATGGGCTCACATTGGCACCTCCAGTCCTCTGGGACCTCCCTGCTGAGCCAGCACTGATGGTAAATGATGGAGTTTGTCTTGGGAGCTCATCCACATGGTTGGAAAATCCCCTGGGATGGATCCCATCTGCTCCCAGAGACACCTGGGAGCATCTTGGCTCAGCAGGTCTCAGCTGGTTTCCTCCTGGATATCTACAAAATTCTTTTCCTGCCCCTGTGCCCATCCACCAGCTCAGGAGAACATTTGTCCTGAGGACAACCTGTCTTTATACTGAAAACTGAGGCAAAGAACATATTTAAACAATCAGCTTTTCCCATCACCTTTAGTTACTCTATTCCCCACTGCATCCAACAATGCATAGAGGTTGCCAACATCACATTCCTTTGGATATTAATTTAGAAGAAGGAAAAATTTTTTTTTTTGGGGCCAAAGTGGCCATTTGTCTCTCAAACTGAGTACCAAAATCCTAAATCTCTACATTTCTCCATGGCCTAACAACATTCCAAAACAAACTTCCTGAGTTCCTGACCTTCTTTCCAAAGGTGATGGATCCCTCTTTTTTCCCTCAGTTCCCACAAAGGTGCTCCATGTCCAGGACATGACAGTAATTTTCCTTGCCTGCTCATCTTTGAACATCCCAGAGGGACAGGCTGCTCCTTCCCAAGCCAGGATTGTTGGTAAATGTGTCCATCCTTCCTGGACACCTTTGTTACAAGGGCTGTCCCCCTGGGAAAAATCAGTACCTGATTCAGTACTCTCCAAATCTGCATCCTGAACAGGCCAAGGTCTGCCCTCCTGGATTCCAGGGGGACTGTTTTGTTGATGCCCATCCTTCAGCTCAGGATATTGAAAACTCAAGGACAACCTGGTCACTGTACCCCAGGCAGGCCTAAATACCTCACCCATCTCCCACCAGCCCTTCTCTGTTTGTGACCAGCAGCAAAAGACAGAGCTTTTCCTTGGGACTTCCTTTTGTTATTAAAATTTATAAAAATAATAAAATTTTTTTTTAACCCCAATGTAGCAACTAAGTTTTCAGCATTCTTTATTTGGCCAGATGCCTAGGGGAGAACATTCCAAAACAGTTCCTGAATGCAGGATGCCTTTCTGTTTATATTCTGTATTTTGATACATATTCATTGATTGTCCTGGACTACACATACAAATGATAAGCCAGTTTCTCCAAAATCATTTTCCTTCTCCTCCCCTTTTGCACAGAGGGACAGGCTGCTCTTCTAGAATAGGGTCTCTTTGGTGGTCCATGGTTCCTGGACACCTTTGTTTTCCAGTGGGACTGTTTGAGCTAAAGGACAGTGACCTGATTCAGTTCTCTCCAAATCTGCATCAACAGGGCAGGTCTGCCCTCCATGGTTTCCAGGACAGTGGTTTTGTTGAACTGCTCTTTCTTTCACAGGGTGAAAACTCAATTTTATTTCTGGTAACATGAGGCACCTTCAACCTCCCCATCATGACAGCCCTTCTCTGTTTGTGAGGTCAGTAGACAGAGCTTTCCTTGGGTACAGCAAAAATTTGGCAAAATAATAAAACTCCTCTGTGACATCAATGTAGCATCAGAAGCAGAATTCTTTACAGGATGCAGAGGTCTGAGCTCCTCCCAAAGCCATGCATGCTGACATCAGGAAAGTTTCTGTTTATATTCTGTATTTTGCATACATATTCATTGATTGTCCTGGACTAAGCAGACAAATGATAATAATTTCTCCAAAATCATTAACCTATTTCCCTCCCCTTTTGCATTCCACCTTCTTCTGTCAGGGGGGTCTCTCTGGTGGTCCCTGTGCTGGTGGACCCCAATGTTTGGGCCTGGTTGAGCTGGCAGGACACTGAGGCTGGTGAATTTCAGTTCCCCTTCTCACACAATGGGCATTCTTTTTGTGTGGTTTCCATTTCTTTTGGTACCAAAGAACCAGCATTGTGTGTGCTCACCTCCTGTAGACAGCATTTATCATCTGGTAACATGAGGGCATCTCATGGGCATTGACATCACAGAGTGGGTTATGTGAGGTCACTTCTTTTCACTACAGCATCATAGACTGTCTCTGTGACATCCACAGAGCCAGGTGTGACATCACAGTGCAGAGGTCAGACATCATAGTCCACCTGTGACATCACCATCTTGGCTGTGACATTGGAGATCAGCTGTGTGACATTTGAGAAAGGGCTGTGACATCACAGGGGATCCCTTCAGGTTGACATCACTTGTTGCTGGGGGTACCACAAGTGACACCAAAGAAGGCTTCAAGTATCAGCCCTTTATTGTTCTTCAGTATAACCTTTTATACCCTTACATGCATGGCACCTGTGTGCCCTCTGTACCCTTTTGTGGTTGGTCAGTACCCCTCAGCACTCCATGTCTCATTACCTTTAATACTGTTCACCTGCCCTGCATGGTTGTAGCCCCTTAGGGATGAGGCTCAGGCACAGCCCCACTCCAAATTACCACAAACTGTGTGCCTACAATTCCCCTTTTTTTTTTTTTTGTTTTAAATAAATGCCATTTCTACCATCCCTCTACAGGGCCCTTGCAGAAGAAATAGCAAACATGGTACAAGTATCCCTTGTGTAGATTCCACTAACTCTGGAATGCATCCATGTGCTGACCTTGATTTATTCCCCAAACTTACATTATCTATCATCAAAAATCCTTAGACCTCCACTTCTAGACTATTGACAATACCAATAGTTGTACAACTTTATAAAGCAACACACAAGAATAAGCTAAAGGCCATATATTAGGATAGTACCAAAATCAACAGCTACATAATTTTATCAATAGATATACAACTTGAACAACATCAATAACTATACAATTTCATAAAGTAACATACAAGGATAAGATAGAGTCTACATGTTCCTATCACCCACACATTTTTGCTTATTCCAGGGAGTCAAGAGAGCCATAGGCAGGTTCATTGCTTTGAGGGGTGTCACCCAACACAAGCTGAATGCAATGAGCAGGCACCCACTGAACTCCAGTATCTGTCGAGTGTACTTATGCATGTGGAATATGAACTTTTACACTTATGCCTAATCAAAGATTAGTAGCTACAATTCACAAAAAAAATACATGTTTCATCAGCAAATAAACACACCATAGTGAACAAGAGAGCCACTCTGTCCCCAGCTCCCACTGCTGCTTTCATAAATTCTCTTCTTCCTTTTACAGGTTTTGTTATATTAATTGGTCACTGCAAGCCTCTTGTCCTGCTCCGTTTTCCATTCTTTTCCAGTCTCAGAGAGCAATCTCCAGGTAGGAGCCAAATCTGGAGCTGTCTTGTCCCCTTTTGATCCCTTGTCCCATAGTCTTTCCCCAAATTCTTTCCATGCTCTAACACTAAAAGCAGTACTTGCATCAGTCTCAAAATCTTGTGACTTTGCCCATAGTAAAACACTATGAAGGGTGTAGTTGGTGGTCTTAATGCCTTTTCTTTCCAACAGAGCTTTCCATGTAGACAAAACCATCTGTTCTTCACTTGATGAGTTATTTCCCATTCTGTCCCCAGGGACTCACCTGTACCCCAGGTGTCAAAATCAGTCTGGTCCAGACCAAGCAGCATCCCCCTGCTGCTCTCAATGCTACACCAGGCTCCATCTCTGGCTGTACCTCACTCTACAGCCCAATCCCAAATCATATTGGGTCACTGTGGAGCTGGCCACCATAGAATTTCAGAAAGCTTCTCTTAGGTGCTTTCTGTGCAGCTCTGACTCTGCCTCTCAGGGTTTGACGTTGTTTTTGTTCCAGTGCTCATGCAGCAGTGACTTAGCAAGCCTCCCCCACACTCCTCGGGGGCCGTGCTGCTGCTGAGGCACCGGCTGCTGCTGTGGCCATGCCATTTGCCACCTCCATCGCACCGTTTCTATGTCCCACTGCATGCACTGCCATTCAGGGGGAACCCAGCACCATCCTTGGTCCCCGCCTGACTGTGGCCATACCTTGGCAGGGGGTGCAGGGCTCGATCCAACGCACCTGCAGAGAGCAGCAGGCAGTGGCACAAGTGAAAGTGTGGCTGGTACTCTCCCATATTTTAATGAAAAAAGCAGTTCATACATTACCTCTGATTTGTGGAGAGAAGTGAACTTCTACAACTTTGTGAAAGTTGCAAAGAGCCAGTATGTTTATTGGCAGTGCTGGGTGCATATGGAGTCAGCACTCTTCAAAAGGCATGTACGCTCTTGGGAACTTCTGGTCTTTTTTAATCTTTCTTTCAAATACATACGCATACAGTTTCACAATAGATTCATACATATTTATTTTTATGAATTACGTGTGACATTTGTTGCTAGCTCTTTTTATCAGAAAGAATTCTTAGGTCAGGCTGACTTGCTCTTGCATTACTTTCTTGTTTTTTTCTGTCTGTCGTTCTTTGTCTCCTCATTATCTCTGTCTTGCAGTTTTCTTTTCAGCTTCAGCTTTTCACTCTTTCTAGACATTTAACTTAATTCAAAATGGATTTTTACTTTAGGGGATTTTTTATTCTTTCTTTTCCTAGAAATAAGTAAATTCTTTTACTTAATGCAAACTCTTATGGCAATAAGTGTCTCTTAATGCTTTACTATGTATGTTTGATAAAGATGTTAAGACAGCTATCTGTTGTAGTATTCTCTATTTCTAAATTAGCTATATAATAGATAAACTTATTCTAACTAATATTAACAAAACTACAATGGGATGACACAACTTATTAAAGATTCTATTTGCAGTTGGTGACCATCTAAAGATCGCATCTCACTAGTGATGATCTACATTTGCTTTATTCTTTGTAGAGCTCTGGTTACTTCTGGTCCCACTGCCTCTCGCAGAGGAGCCTGTAACACTGCTTGCCTCCTAGTTCTAGATGCAACTGGACTACCAGGGGTGGGGCCAGTTCTAGTGGATGTGCCTTCCTCACCTGAGTCCTCCTCCTTTTGGGGGAGGTTCCCTTCCTCTTCATCTTCATCTTCAGCTTCAGCCTCAGCTTCAGCCTTAGCTTCAGCCCTCGTCCTTCTAGGAGGAGCTTTGGTCTACTCAAATGTATCTCGTTCTTGCTCCTCAGAATGATAAACCTTATCTGATTTCATACACTGCTGTCCTATACTACATGCTGAACAACAACGTTTGATCTGCTTTCTCTTTGCCTTGTTTTCCTTTTCAAGGGCCAAGACCAGTGGATCTGAGGGAGGCCTGATCTTACAGTCTCTTTGCTATTCTTGACGATTTCTTAAAAAACATACCAGCATACAAAACCTCATCCCATTTACCTTCCTGTCTTAAAAACAACATTAACTGCAGTAAGGTATCATAATCTAAGGTTCCAGTGGGTGGCCATCTCGCTGTACCCTCCAGCCTGTATACAGTGGCCACCAGCGTGTGCAATATTGGATTAGATCCTCAGAGCCTCCCCTGCTGGTGACTTCCTGACAGTGGGCCAAGATGCACCCCAAGGGGCTTGCCCAAGGATCTTCCTTGCTCTGGTTAGTTCCCATTATTTCCTTCTCCTTGCCCTGTCTCGCTCCCACCCAAACCTCTCTTCACAGAACTTTACAGTAGCTTCCCAGTCTTCCTCCCACACACAGCTCCAGGTGGCAGGTATCAGATGTGATTTCCCATGTCGCAGACATCTTTCGTGAAAAATCCTTTCTTAGGATTTCTTTCTTCTGAGAGCTGCAGTTTCAGCAGCAAAATGTAAACAATTGTTATCTGCTGATGTGGAATGCAACAGGTGCACCTGTGATTGGCCCATCTCTGATGTTTATAGTTGGTGGCCAATCAAGGACTTCAGCTGTCCTGGACAGAGCCCAGGATAGCTGCTTTGTTATCATTCTTTCTATTCTATTCTTAGCTAGCCTTCTGACAACTTCTTCCTTCTATCTCTTTGTAGTATAGTCTTAATGTAAATATATATATATATATAATATAATAAATAAAGCCTTCTAATTGTGGAGTCAAGATTCTCGTCTCCTCTTCATTCTCAAAACCCTGCTACCCTAAACGACAATAACTGGTGACCCCCGACTGAACAATGAACAACTGGACCTTCAACTGAGGAGGACAGTGTGAGACCCCCAGAGAAGCATTTGCTACATTTTGGTAAATCCTGGCTATGTGGCATTGATGGGTGCTTCACGAGTGACCACAGAAGTGGATTCTAGCCAGGAGCTGAAGAACTGAAGATCCTGATTTGGACAGAGTTCACAGCAAGGCTGACCACAAAGAGAACCTTCTGAAAAGCCTCCAGGATGATGTCTGGAAAGCCTACCAGGACCGTGCAGATGGCCAGAGAGTGTTGGACACTGTGTAAAGGTACTGTGGGTTTTTCCCCTCCTGAAAATGTGGCCCATCGTAATTTGTGGCTGCTTATGTGGAGGACTTCTCCCTGAGGGGATGAGGTTCTTTTCTCCCCTTCAGAGGAGAAACTTATTGCCCTCTGGCAAAAATGGGGTCAAGAGGATGGACTTCTCCTGATGGAGATAGATTTCCATGAGTTTTTTCAATGGGCAAAGCTCTCTGGGTTTTTTACTAATGTGCTCTATGCTCTCGACCTGTTCGTATGGGAGTGCGTGGACTCCATTTTCCAGTTCTGTTTGGACCGTGGCTTTGGACTCCCTCGGGTCTACCCAGCTTTCAGGCTGCTTTTTCAGGTCTTGAAACGGAGAGCAGCTGTTTTTCCCTGGATTGCTCACTGTGAGGGGAATGCCCTGTTCCCCCTGGTTCCCTCCAGGAGATGACCCTTTGGAGGGGGACGATTTCCTGCTTCTCAGCCCCCCCACACCACAGTGGGGGGGTGAAGTTTCACCTGCAGCCGAAAAAGTTTTTTCTCTGCGTCTTCGGAGCATGCTCAGATGAAGTTCCCCCCCCCCCTTCCCCGTTCCTCTCTGGGGGATGAGGAGACGCCCCTGGCAGCCCTGCCGGCACTGGCCCGGCCGGCCTCTTGGGCCCCGCCCTGCTCAGAGAGTGGGGCGGCACCAGTCCCTGAGACCCCGCCTGCCGGGCCCGCGGGGCCGCCTCCCAGACCCACCCCGCCGCTGCCTGCCCGGGACGTCCCGCCTGCAGCTCTGCCGGCTTCCCTGCCTGTGCCGGAGAGCCCAGAAGCATTGCTTTCTGTGACTGTGCTGATGTTGCTAGGCAACAACCATCCACCGCCACCTCCTCCCTCGCCCGTTCTGGCTTCTCCGCCGCCCATGACGAGCCCACCGGTTTCTGCGCCTGCATCTCCGCGGCCAGACCCCAGAGCCGGGGCAGAAGATGCTGGCGACCCCGTGCCATGCTTGCCAGCCCCTCCCGTGGAGGCAGAGCGCGCACCTACGGTCCCGCCGCCCCCAGCAGCAGCAGTGGCAGCAGCAGCATCACCTCTTTCATCCAGCGAGACTTCCCCCCCGAGTTCTTCGGGCTGTCCGGGGGCTGCCCCTGCAGGTGGAGCTGGGACAGGGGAAGAGGGCGTCAGCTTCCCCTTCTGTGGGGGACATGGCCCGCCAGCTGGCTGTGAGTGCAGCCCGGCTGCCTGTTTTTAAGATCGGAGTTCTTGCGGGCTTGGGGGTTGTTTGATCAGGGGTTTCCCCTTGGAAGGTGCGCTTCTCTCTGCTGCCCCTCGCACGGTCCAGCAGCGGGGGGCAGGTGGGTCCCGAAAGTTCTGCCTTTGGTCCCCAGCCCAGAGGGGTTGGGGGTGATACCGGGAGGCAGATGGGAGAGCCACAGTTTGCATTTGCATTGCAGAGGGCACAGCTGAAAACGATCATGGCTTGTCTGCTGTGGGAAACAACCATGATGGGGATTCCTGCCACAGCTTCTGTCCCTTCACTGCTGGCATGCCTCAGTGATTTTGGGGACAGGAAATGTTTGGCCACCCGTTCTGCCATTCCCTTGGCAGTGGGGTGCCAGGCTGTGGGAATGCAGAGCCCACCTGGTGGCCTGGGCCTGGGCTGTCTGGCTTGGTTCCTTGGGCCAGGGCCACCCCCCAGCCTCCTGCTGGATTTGGGGGTTCTGGTTCCCCCTTCTGGACCTGGGCCACCATTTTGTGGGCCAGGTCTGGGGTTCCTGATCCTTCCACATGGGCCAGGACTCCCCAGGGCCTCTCTCTGGCCTCTTTGCATTGCTGCTGCTCTTTCTGACTAAAAAAAAAAAAAAAAATTAAATAAAATTGAAAAAAAAGGGTGAAAGAGCTGACAGCAGCTCAGAAGCATTGAAGAGCAAAAAATTAGCTTCAGCCCAAGTTGTTTAATAAAGGGCTGTGGTAAGACATTCCATAAATCTCAAAATTCTTTGAATCTCTTTGATAAGTATTGATGTATTTTTCTTCAGCAGTTTGTTGTTTCAGGAGTTTGCAAGCCTGTCTCAGGACCAAAAGGATCTTCCAGAGATGGCAAAGAAGGACATCTTCAGTCCATGAACTTTTCCTTAAACTCAGCTGCTTGGACGTGAATTTCTTTGCATTGCTTTTTGCATTTTCTTATATTGTAAAATTCTTTTAGTGATTTGATAGAATTTTATGTTCTACAGGTGAAGAAATTCCCTGTTCATTCCACACCGGCACTTGATTGAGATTTGGATTGGCAAAAGATAACTTGTCAGGTGTTTGTGCTTTTCTCTGCACGGACCCAGCAGAGAAAATTACAAACATTTTTCTTTTTAATTTAATTAAATTAAAAGGGTGATATGTCGCAGACATCTTTTGTGAAAAATCCTTTCTTAGGATTTCTTTCTTCTGAGAGCTGCAGTTTCAGCAGCAAAATGTAAACAATTGTTATCTGCTGATGTGGAATGCAACAGGTGCGCCTGTGATTGGCCCATCTCTGATGTTTATAGTTGGTGGCCAATCAAGGACTTCAGCTGTCCCGGACAGAGCCCAGGATAGCTGCTTTGTTATCATTCTTTCTATTCTATTCTTAGCTAGCCTTCTGACAACTTCTTCCTTCTATCTCTTTGTAGTATAGTCTTAATGTAATATATATATATAATATAATAAATAAAGCCTTCTAATTGTGGAGTCAAGATTCTCGTCTCCTCTTCATCCTCAAAACCCTGCTTCCCTAAGTGACAGTATTCCCATACACAAGCTTTAAGATCTTAGGTTCTGAATTAGCTTGATTAAGAAGTTTTAATTTACACTCAGGGCATGTACCCTGACGCTTACTAGAACAGCAATACCAGCATCTCTCACAAACTCCGCACTGCAATAATACCCACACTGTGTGCCAGCCTCTGGATGCACTAAAGGCTCCCAGGAATTGCTTGCAGAAGCAGGCTATTCTGTTTATCACAGGGAGCTCTAAATCTTCTACGGCAGGCTGTTCCCAGTCCAGACTTACTATAGTACCAGCTGATATCTGGTAGAGCCCCTCCAAATAAAGTTGTTTGTCTCTTCTATCTATCTAACGATTCACAGGATTCACAAACTCTTAGGGGTTGAATCCAAACTATTGATGCAGAGGAACCCCTGGGGTTTGCCTAGCTATGGTAAAACTGTGCACAATCTACACCACAAATCACTACTTTAACTCAATGAATGTCCTCACCCATGCTTCTCCACTGCTTGCTCTATTTTCTCTGCCAGGTGCTCTCCACCCCCACAGCCTGCCCCGGCCGGTGCTCACTCAGCACCTCCAGTCATGGGTAGGAAACCCCCCCGCACTGTAGAGCACTGTAGATATACTCTCTTCTATACACCATACGCTTATACACTTGCACGATTACAAACACAATGCACTAACCACACGATGCATTAACTACACAGTGTCCGGACACCACACACACACACACACACACACTAACACACGTGGGGCTCACTCGACCCACCCCCAGGGTCGCTAGCAGTTCCGCCCTATCAGAACAATGAACCCCCTTCTCTAATCCATTTTAATACAGCTGCTCCATCAGCTGCACCCAGACGTCTCTGAGTGATTTACTCCCTATCTCTCTCTTTTTTTTTTCTTTTTCTCTTTTTTCTTCCCTCTGGGGCCCCTCAATACATACCGTATCCTCCTCCGCACGCTAGCAGGTTCTTGTCTGTCCTCGCAGGAGGCAAACTGAGACAGAGCCTCCTCCAGGAAATCCTGGGGCACACCTAGGAGGTCTGTCCGTCTCTTCTGCCCCTGCGGGGACAGAGACGGAGACAGAAAGTATCTTCTTCTCCTGCCTGGCTTGCCAGAATGATTTGCGGAGTGAAAAAGTGAACCCCACAACTTCGTGAAAGTTGCAAAGAGCCGGTATGTTTATTGGCAGTGCTGGGCGCATGTGGAGTCAGCACTCTTCAAAAGGCATGCACGCCCCTGGGAACTTCTGGTCCCCTTTTATCTTTCTTTCAAATATATATGCATACAGTTTCACAATAGATTAATACATATTCATTTTTACGAATTACGCGTGACATTTGTCGCTAGTTCTTTTTATCAGAAAGAATTCCTAGGTCAGGCTGACTTGCCCTTGCATTACTTTCTGTTTTTCTTCTGTCTGTCGCCCCTTGTCTCCTCATTATCTCTGTCTTGCAGTTTTCTCTTGAGCTTCAGCCTTACAGACTTTACACCCTTTCTAGACATTTAACCTAATTCAAAATGGATTTTTACTCTAGGGGATTTTTCACTCTGTCTCACCTCTCAAGCCATCCCCTTCCAAACAAGCAAAGTGCATAGCCTCACTCTATTTCTTGCGTACTAAATAAGCAAAATGTGCAGTGCCTGCCCTCATATCCAGCACCCTTCCTCTTAAGGGTGGTGTTTCATACATTGTCCAGACTTCTAGGCTCTCAGGTCTTCCTACATTTCTTTCAGGCTCTCAGGTCTGCCTGGCTATAACTCATCCAGCTCTTGGTCCACCTGGCTCAGATGCCAGGCTCCTAGTCTGCCTGGCTCCACCAACTTACTGCTCTTGGGTCCACAGTGGTATGCCCAGCTCACCTTGGGATCACATTGGGGTCAACAGATGTTGCTGCTGGGGGGGACAACTGACACCAATAAAGGCATCAAGCATCAGCCCTTTATTGTTCCTCAGTACAACCTTTTATACCCTTCATCTTACATGCATTGCACATGTGTGCCCTCTGTATCCCTTTGTGGTTGGTCAGTGCACCTTAGCACTCCATGTCTCATTACCTTTAATACTGTTCACCTGCCCTGCATGGTTGTAGCCCCTTAGGGATGAGGCTCAGGCACAGCCCTACTCCCAATTACCACAAACTGTGTGCCTACAGTCACTGGGTTGGTCACTCTGCCCCAGCTTCCCCTCACAGATTCCCCCCAGAAGTCCAATGCTGTTCATGCCCAGCAGGGTCCCCTGTCCCCGGTATCCCCCGGTCCACCTGGAGCCACAGCCTCCCCCAGGGATGTTCCACAATCAACCCCCAGAGCCTGACACGGGGACAAGAGGCTGGGCTGTGTGACCAGGGCATCAAGGACGTGGATTATCCAGGCCACTGTGGCCTGGTTTGGGTTCCCAGGGCAGGAAAGATGTCTGGCAGCTGGAGCAGGGTCTGGGAAGGGCCTCCAAGGTGGGGCTATGTGGGAAATGGATTTGTAGAGCATTCTCAGGGTCTGACAGAAGGTCCACACAATACACATCTGTATGCAAATTTTGAGATAAGAAATGTTGACTTAGAAATGCCATGGAATAGGACAGACGTTGTTGAGAGAGAAATGGAGATAGAAAAAAATTTCAGAGGATGACCTTGCAAATAAGACTAAATACTTTGGAGAAATAGAACTATGAAAGATGCATTGTAGTGCCATGCACGAGGGGTAGTTTTAAATGATTGGCTTTAAGGCATCAGCAACATGGACTGGCTAAAGCTGAGAGGCCAAGAAACCCTTATAATGTATTGTAATTAGGAAATAGCTGGCTTCTGATTGTGATGGCATGAATTACAACATCTGTATTGTCTCACACTTCTCATGAGATTGAAAATGGAATAAAAGTTTTTTAAACGCCTCTCAGTTGCCCCATCTCTGGGTCAGGAAAAGAGTATAGTCCAAAAGCACTGGAGCCCTTGGGCTATGAGCAGAGGCTGAGGGAGCTGGGCTTGTCCAGCCCAGAGCAGGGAAGGCTGAGGGGCTCCTCATCCCAGCCTGGCAGTGCCAGCGAGGAGGGGATGCAGTACAGAGAACCAGGCTCTTCACTTGGGGGCCTGGTGGGAGACAAAAGCCAATGGGTGGAAGGGGAAAGAGGGGAGATCAGCCAGGACAGGAGGAGCTGAAATGAGTCAGGCTGGTTTCAGACTTTCCTCAATACCAAAATCAGCCTGACCCCCTTCTTCATCAAACACTGACAGCTTAAAAATTTGGGAATTATTCAGGCTGTTTTATCCCACTTCACCCAGAGCATCCTGATACAGCAACTTAACTGTGTTTATATCTGTCACAGAATCATCTTTGTCTAAAATTGGGTTTGTAAAAAAATCCCTTGTGAATGGTGGACAAGTCAGATGTTGCTGGGATGTCTCACATTGCTGAGAGAAGAGTTTCAATGTGTCTTAAATTGCATCATGTTTACATTTATTATGTTGGCCATGAAGAGAAGCTTCCTGTGCCTCTGAGTGCCACCAGTTCCTGACCCCCAAAGGACACAAACCTGATGAGTTCTGGTTCCCACTCCAGTGGTGGCACCTGCACCTCCCTCCATAGCCAGAGCAGAGCTCCCTTGTCCCAGAGAGTCCCTGGCAATGCAGGGATGAAGGAAACAGGACAGGCTGTGGGGATCAGGGGCAGGGCACAGCCAGGGATTTGGGGTGGTTGTGAGCCCAGGGCAGGACCCGGCCCTTGGCCTTGGTGAACCTCATCCCATTGTCCTGGGCCCATGGCTCCAGCCTGGCCAGATCCCTCTGCAGAGCTTCCTGCCCTCCAGCACAGCCACACTGCCACCCAGCTTGGGCTCACCTGGGAACTGACTGAGGCTGCCCTCGATGGCCTCGTCCAGATCAGCAATAAAGAGATTTCACTGAGCTGGCCCCAGTCCTGAGCCCTGGGGACACCCCTGGATGTGACTCCATTCCTCAGCTGCTCTGAGTGCCAGGGGTTGGATGAGGGAAATGGGGGGGGGGTGGGGACAAAGTGGGATTGATTGTCAGCCATGAAGGGTCTTGATTTTCATATCTGTTCAGAGTGCATGAGGAGGGGCTGGGGATCAATATCAACTGGGGATTGCTGATACCAGTTGATAAACAGGAAAAGAAAACTATACAGGACAAAACAATTCTCTCTTCATTGTTTTCAGTATAGTAGATTCACTTTGAATACACTTCTGAAATCTGTCTAATTAACCACAGAAGAACTGAAGTATTCAAGACTTGAATTATTCCCATGAGCTTCTCTTGTTTGTGTGTTTTGAACAAATGTTAAATCAGCTTTTCTCACTGAACTTCTGAACTGAAGAGCTTAAGAAAGAAGACATCTCTGGAAAAGTAAAATTCATCAGCAACCTCCAAGGTGCAGAGGATCTATCCTGATCAGAGCAGGAATGAACAGAAATGGGCACAGCTTTGTGGCTGCCCCAGCTTTGGGAGGGGTCCTAGGCCTGGAGCAGGAGCAGCTCTTGAGGGCCCCAAGGCCGGGGCTCTTGTGCTGCCCTGGGCAGATGGGATGGCAGCAGGGGCTGCAGAGCTCTCAGCATCTCCTGCAGAGGAGAGCAGGGCACCCAGGGAGCCTCCTTTCCCTTGGCCAGGCACGTTCCCCCATGGTGGGGCTGAGTCCTGTGGCAGCTGCAGCTGCTGCTGTGCCCTTGCCAGGGGCTGAGGCCGTGGGGCAGTGCCCAGAGCAGCCTGGCCTGAGCAGAGCTGTGGGGCCAGAGCTGGCTGGGCTGGGCTGGGGCAAGGCCCTTGGTGCTGCCCAGAGCTCAGGGCAGCTGGCAGAGCTTGCAGGGAGCTGGGCTGGGCTCTGAGAGCCTGGCCCAGAAACCATCAGTGTCCATCTCAGCCTGGCTGAGCGTGCAGGGGCCAAGAAGAGCAGCCCAGGGTCTGCAAGTTCTCTGGGTGGGAGCTGAGCTTGTGAGCCCTTGAGCCCTGCCAAGGGCTGGGGCTGCACCTACAGCTCCAGAGGAAATGGGACACATGGGAGCACAGGCAAATCATTCCTGCTGCATTCTTTCTTGTGTTGGCTTGTACAGGTGACCTGGATCCATATACAGAAAAGGGGTTTTGTGTCAGATAACTCTGGTAGAGTGAGGAGAATAATATTATTTAGCTGAAAATATTATTTTTTATGCAAAATACTCAATGAGGAAATAAAGACACATGATCAGAAGAGCATCTGAGTTTTTCAGAGGATGAGAGACTGATTGATTTTTCCAGTAGTCAAACCTGACCAAATACTTTCCTCAGGGCTTCCTTGTGATGAGAGGTGACCAGAAGAGGCCAAGGCCAGCCAGAGCTCTCTGTCCTGGCAGCTTTTGTCTGGGAGAACCCTTGCATATAGGGGATTTTTGAGGGGGAGTATCAGTTTTGGCTGTGCGCACCTGGACAGACAGATGGTTTTTCTCCCCATAGGAAGGAAAGCACAGAGCCCCAGTGCTTCAAGAGCTTGATGAGAGGCAGCCCTCAGCATTCCAAGATCAGCTGGACCTATCAGGTGGCCCCTGGGAGGCCAAACCAGCCAGACCTGTTCCATGTCCCCTTGGTTCCATGAGGCCCTGCAGTGTCACAATGTTCTCCTCACTTCTGCAGTGTCACAATGGCCCCGTGCTTCCATGAGGCCCTGCAGGGTCACATTGGCCCTTTAGTTCCGTGCGGCCCCAGAGTGTCACAATGGTCTCCATGATTCCATGGGGCCTTGCAATCCCACAATGCTCTCCATGGATCCACGGTGCCCTGAAGGATCACAACAGCCCTTTGGCTCCACGAGGCCCTGAAATGCAGCAATGGCCTCTTGGTTCCACAAAGCCCTGCTGCTTCACACTGGGCCCTTGGGACCATGCGGCCCAACAGAGCCACAGTGATGGCCTTGGTGCCACGAGGCCCAAGAGTGCCACAAGGATCTCTTCATTTCAGAAGGCCCCAAAGTGTCACAATGGTCTCCATGGCTCCACGCAGCCCCACAGTGTCACCATGGTCCCCACCGGAAGGAAAGCATGGAGCCCCAGCGTTTCAGGGTCTGTTGATCTGCAGTCACCAGAGGCCAAGGCCAGGCATGTCTGTCTGTCCTGGCAGCTTTTGTCTGGGAGCAACCCTTGCATATTGGAATTTTTGAATGTTGAATCTCATTTTCAGCCAGTCTTGGCCTGGAGGAGAAGGCCAATTCTTCTCCATAGAAAGGAAAGCACGGAGTCTCTGTGTTTGGAAGGCAGGTGAGAGCCGGCCCTCAGGAGGCCAAGGCCAGCCAGAACTGTCTGTAATGGCAGCTTCTGTGTAGGAGCAATCATTGCATATAGGACTTTTGGATGTTGAATCCCAATTTCAGCCATTTGTGCCTGGAGAAGAAAGATGGTTCTATTCCATAGGAAGGAAAGGGCAGAGCCCCAGTGCTTGAGCCCCAGATAGGTGAGACCCAGCTCTCAGGAATACAAGGTCAGCCAGCCTTGTTCGCAATGGCAGCTTTTGTCTGGGAACAATCCCTGAATACTGGGAATTTTGGAGGGGGAATCCCATTTTGGCCATGGGTGCTTGAATGAGAAGGGCAGTTCTTTTCCATTTGAAGGAAAGCCCAGAGCCCCAGGGTTTCAGGGGTACATGAGAAGAGACCCTCGACATGCCAAGGGCAGTTGGACCAGTCAGGCCAAGCCAACCAGACCTGTTCCCTGTTCCCTTGTTTCCATGGGGCCCTGCAGTGTCACAGTGGTGGTGTCATATTGGATCCTTGGTTCCATGAGGATGTGTCCCACTGTCCCTCTTGATGTGTCACACTGGTCCCTCTTGTTTGTCATGGGGGCTCCTTGGTGTGTCACTATAACCCTTGCTGGGGACTCCATGTGAAGGGCTCCTTGGTTCCAGTGTCAACGAGGGTGTCAATCCTCCATGGGGTCCATGAGGGCCCACAGTGTCACAATGGACCCTTTGGTTCCATGGGGACTCAGTTCAATGTCAGAAGGGTCTCCCTTGGTTCCATGCCACCACAGTGTGACAACTGCCCTGGCCAGCCAAGCCCTAGTGTCACAATTCATGAGGCCTGTAGTGTCACAATGGTCTCCAAGTGTCACAACAGACCATCATGGCCTCCACTATGGTCCCCTTCCAGGCCCTGAAGTGCCCCTTTGGTTTCCAAGGCCTCCAAGTGTAAAATGGCCTCCATGGTTCCATGAGGCCCTGCTGTTCCAATGGATCTTTGGTTCCATGATGCCCCAGAGTGTCACAATGGTATCCTTGGTCCCACAGTGTCAGAATGGACCCTTCATCCCATGGACACCCACAGTGTTCACTGCAGTCCCCTTGATTCCACCAGGCCCTGCCATGCTCTAATGGCCCCTTGGTTCCAGTGGGTCCCAAAGTGTCAGAACAGTCTCCATTGTTCCATGAGGCCCCACAATGTCACTGTGCTCCCCTTGGTTCCACAGGGCCCCACAGTGGAACAATGGACTCTTGGTTCCATGGGGTTCCTCAGTCCCAATGGTCTCCTTGGATCCACAAGGTCACAGTGGCCCCTTGGCTCCAGGTGGCCACACTGTGTCACAATGGCTCATGGTTCCATGAGGCCACACAGTTTAACAAAGGACCCTTGGTTCCATCAGGCCTTGCTGTATCACAATGGACTTCTGGTTCCATGAGCTCTCACACTGCCAGCAGCAGTCTCCTTGGTTCTGCAGTGTCACCATGGACCCTTTGTTCCATGAGGTTCTGCAGTAGAACATGGTCACCTTGGTTCCGTGAGGTTCTGCAGTGCCACAATGGACCCATGGTTCGACCAGGCTTTGCTGTGTCACAATGGACCCTTGGTTCCAAGAGGTTTCTCAGGGTCACAATGGTCTCCTTGGATCCACAGTCTCACAATGCACCATTGGTTCAATGTGGCCCCAATGTGCCAAAATGGATTTTGGTTCCATGGGGTTCTGCTGTGTCACCATGGACCATTTGTTCCATGAGTTTGCACAGTGTCACAGCTGACTCCTTGGTTCTGGGAGACCCCACTGTCACCAAATCTCTAAAATATCAGAATAAGGCTCCTGAACACTAATTTGCTATTTCAGAGGGAATCATTTATTCAGGCCTGAGGTCTACGAGGGATAACTACAAACCTTATATGAACATGTAATTCTACCAGTTGGCCCTGCCAGAGCCAAATTGGGCAGTACTCTGGCCATGGCTGCTGGGCCTGGGCCTGAGCCAGGAGCAGGAGACAAGTGACCCTTGCAGGCCTGGGGCCTCATTGCCTCCTTGGCCCTGCTCAGCAGCCTGGCAGGGGCCGCCCCATGCTCCTGCCCTTGGCATTGCACATCCCCACATGCCAGTGCCCATCCCGGGAAGAGCCCTGAGCAAGGAGGGAGGGACAGCATCTGCCTGGCCAGGGGCTGGGGCTCAGGCCTTGGCCCTTGGCATTCCTCAAACACATCCAGCTTTGCTCAGCACCAGAGACACCTTTGCCTTGTTTGTGCCCAGCTGTCATCACTGCCTCCAGTGTTCTGCTCTAACTGGAACCTGGGGACACTTTCCCAGTCGTGTCCCTCAGTGGGACCCATTAAAACTTCAAGAAAGTTCAGAGTTTCAATTTAACTTTGAGTTGTTGAGAAGTTTTTTGAACACTCTCTCAGGGACTGAGTCTGATGTAAACAACAGAAAAGCCCTGAGAGGGTCATTAAAGTTTTCCTAGTCCAGTTATGGAGAAAGATTTCAAAGAACTTGTAAGAAATACACATTCCTATTTTAAATGAAGTATTTTATTTTATTTCTCTTTAGAGCAGAGGTGATTGCAGCATTCTGTGATTGATATTGACCCAGGGTCTCTCCTCAGCAGCTCTGGCCTGCTCACAGAAGCTGTGCCTTGAGCTCTGACCCAGTGTGGACAACCTTGCTCCACATTGCCCAGCCCCATCCTGTCTGTCCTCACTCCCCTGGGCCCTGCTGTGCTTGGAGAGCTGGCTGCACTCAGCCTAAGAGGGGTTTTCCTTTTTGGGGTTTTTGAAGCAATCTGAAACTCCTGAGTTTCCCCACTGCAAACAGACACACTGCTCAGGTGTGTGCCAGCCCCAGGTGCCACCAAAGCCACTGCAGAGCTGCCCTGGGCCAGCTGTGAGGGTGGATCATCAGCCCAAGCTGCACTGGGCCACTGCAAGGGGCTGTGGCCATGGGCACTGCACTGACCCCACTGCTGGGTTTGGCTGCCACGGCCACCGTGAGAAATTAAACTGTCCTTGGAAACACTGGGGAGGACTGGGACATACTACTGGGAACACTGGGAATACTGTGGGAGACACTGGGACATACTGGGGGTGACACTGGGGACACTGGGGTGATTGGGACAAACTGGGGACACTGGGGCATCCTGTGGATGACATTGGGAGGAACTGGGAGGGACTGGGAATGAACTTGGGTGTATTGGGAGGGACTGGGCTGTACTGGGAGGGACTGGAGGGGCACTGGGATTGAACTGGGTTCTACTTGGGATGAACTGGTCTGTACTGGGGTAGTACTGGGCTGTACTGGGAATGAACTGGGCTGTACTGGGAGGGACTGGAGGGGTTGTACTGGGCTGTTCCCGCCTCCACCTCATCCCATTTGCCGAGGCTCCCGCCCATCACCGGCCGCAGCCAATCAGCGCCGGAGAATAAGGCCTAGGGGCGGAGCCTAGCGTGGGCGCCATCTTTTCTTCTTGCATACAACTCCCGTCATGCCCCGCGGCCGGATTCAGCCCCATTGCAGCCAAGACTACAATGCCCGTCATGCCCCGCGCTCCACAGAACCCCGGGATCCGCCCCCATCTGTCCCATAAGTGTCCCCCAGACCCTCCAGGATCCCTCAGTGCCCCCTCAGCGCCCATTCGGGATCCCCCAAAAGCGTCCCCGGACCCCCTGAGTGCTCCCAACCCCACAGATGCCCGGGACAGCCACTTCTGGGAATTCATCTCCTCTCATCCCCCGCGGCCCCAGAGCCCCTCAGAACACAGTCCCGCGCCTAAAACTCCTGCCGTGCCCCGCGCCCTAAAGAGCCCGGTCAGAGCTCCCCGAGCTGCCCCCAAGGGCTCCCGAGCCGTTTAAGTTCCCCCAGAGGATCTCAAGTCGCGGCTCGGACGCAAAAGTGTCCCCCAAGAGCCTTCCCGGACCCCCAAACATCGCGTTCGAGTCACTTCCGGGACTACAGCTCCCAGCATGCTCCGCGGCGCACGTCCAGCGCTATTCCAGCCGGGACTTCATCTCCCGTCATGCCCCGCGCCCCGCCGAGAGCCATTGCAGCTGCGCCCAGAACTCCCGTGATGCTCCGCGGCCCCGTTAAACCGTATGAGACCCGCGCCTACAACAATTATAAAACCTTCAACTAACATTGGAACTTGACATAACTATAAAACGTTCAACAAACAATACAGAGCTAGCATTGGAACTTTTTATTGACTCCTTTAATAATGAACTTTATATCAACTCCTTTAACAATCTTTTTTCTACAATTTCCCCTCTAATTCTTCATTAGGGCTCAAGCCTGCATCAATTAGCAATTACTTCTTCTTGAAAGTAGAATTTTCTTAATTTTTGATATTGGTTGTAAATTTGCTTAGCTTCTTGATTGTTCATTATCATGATTTCTTTTACTTCTTTCTTATTAAGCTCTTTTGGTATCATTAAACTTGCTTGTACAGCAGATGTTACAACTCGGATTATACAGGGGAGCATGCAAGGTAGGAGGATTAAACCAGCAATTTCACATACGATGAAAAAGGCTATTTTTTCCCACCAGTTTCCTTTTAATGACCAGAAACTGTCCCACCAGCTGGTATCGAATGTTGGGGTACACTCTCGTGTTCCACCATAAACTAACTTCTGGATTTCCTTTGAGATATTTCTAATGCCTTCACTGTGGTCATCTATTTCTAAGCAGCACTCCGAGGAGTTAAATTTTCCACATGTGCTTCCTTCATTGGCCAATAAATAATCTACTGCCAGTCTGATTTGATACACTGCAGTTCTAGTCTGGGATAGTTGGTCATTTATGTGGTCTAAAGCTAGAGAGGTTCGGTTTGATACCATCTCAAGCATTGCTTGTAATCTTAGAATCCGATTTAACGTATAAATTCATTAGAAGGCTTAGTAGGAGATGGGGTTGGTTTTGACTCTTCAGTGGGAGGTGGTCCAGGTCCTTTAATCTGGGTTATATGTGTCCACCCCTTCTCTTGGGTCCGTGCAGCTGTATTGGTGGTGAGTAGGACCTGAAAAGGGCCTTCAAACTGAGAGGTTAAAGGTGCAGTGTTCCATGATTTAACTAACACCCCGTCTCCTGGATTGATGTTATGTCCCTTAGTGTCTAAGGGAGAGGTTTGAGGGAGATAGCCCTTTTTCCTAAGATCTTCTAACATACTTCCTATAGCCTTTAGATATTTTTGGGTGGCTGTCTCTCCTTCTGGATAAATTCCAATGCTATGCGGGGTTGTCAAGAAGGGGAGTCCAAACATCATTTCATAAGGTGAGACTCTTATACCTGATTGAGGCCTTGTTCTAATTTGTAACAGTGCTAAGGGTAGACATTTAAGCCAATTCATCTGGGTTTCTGTAACTAATTTAGTGAACATGTTTTTGATGGTTTTATTCATTCTTTCTACTCTTCTGGAGCTCTGGGGATGCCAATGGGCTGTGCAACCTCCATTTCATTCCCAGGGCTTCAACAGCTTGTTGTGAGACTTGGGCAGTAAAATGTGGACTTCAGTCAGAATCGACATTATTTATCAACCCATATTGGGGAATGATGTTTACTAGGATTGCTTTTGTGGCTACTTGGGCTGTCTCTCTTTTGGTCGGGAACGCCTCTACCCAATGGGTGAGGTGATCCACGGTCACTAATGAGTGTCTGTATCCCTGGACAGGGGGCATTTCTGTGAAGTCCACCTGCACACTTTGGAACGGCCGCAAGGCCAACTCTCTTCCCCCAGATCAGACAGTACTCTTCTCATGACTTTCTGATTAATTTGTTGGCAAGTTAAACATCCCTTGGTAACTGCCTTTGCTATGTTCCGTGCTCCCATGCCCATATGATCCCTTGGAGAGCGGTCACATCAGCCTTGTATTCCCCAATGGGTCAACTCGTGTAACTCTGTCATCACCTTTCAGGCTGGAGCTTTATTTAAAATTTGCCGTCCACCAGGGGTCCACCATTCTCCATTTTCTTTTTGCTGTCCTCTCATCTTTTCTAACTCTCTTAATTCTTTCTTGTCAAAGATGGGTTTTCTTTTTTCTTTCCCTACTAGGTGTTCCTTCTATCTTAAGAATTTTAACTGGACTTTCTTGTTCCAAGGCTACTTCTTTTGCTACTTGATCAGCTAATTGGTTTCCCTTTATTTCAAGGGTGTCCCCCTTTTTGATGTCCTTTTATGTGAACTTTGGCTATCTCTATTTGTTTCCTTAGGGACTCTAGTACTAATTTTCTTAGCTCTTCATGTATGAAATTTTTGCCTTTAGAATTTAGGTACCCCCATTCTTCCCATGTTTTTCTGAATGTATGGACAATTCAAATGTGTGCCAGGAGTCGGTATAGATTGTTCTTTTGTCTTTTTCTAGTAAATCTAGCCTCTCTTCAGGGCATAGATTTCACAGCACTGGGCAGACCAATTTGAGGGTAGCTTTCCTTTCTCCTCAACTTGCATGTTCTGCCCATCTATGATTGCATACCCTGAGACCTGTTCACTGGCTACCATTCATGATGATCCATCTGTAAATAAAATTCTCCCATATGGGAGGGGCCCATCTTCTAAATCTTCTCTCACTTTAGTCTGCATTTCAATAATTTCTAAACAATCATGCTCCAGGTCTGTTAACGGCTCTCCTGTGAGGAACTGGGCTGGATTTAAACATTTTGAAGTGACTAATTCAAGGCCCTTGGTACTTATTAGGATGACTTCATACTTTAGTATTTGGGAGTCGGTTAGCCACTGAGGGGCCTTGTGACTTAAAACAGCTTTTACATGGTGTGGGGAATGATCCCGGATCTTCCCCTTTCAGGTTGGTTTCTATGTGTCTTCTATCAGGGTGGCTGTTGCTGCTATCACTTGCACACAGGCTGGCCACCCTCTGGCTACTGGATCTAGTAACTTGGAGAGAGATGCGACCGGCTTCCTGCATCCTCCCAATCCTGTGTAAGGACTCCGCAAGCTATCCCCTCTTCCACGTTTACAAATAGGTCAAAGTTCTTTTTAAGGTCTGGTAGGCTCAGTACAGGGGCAGAGGACAATTTAGTTTTCAGATTCCAAAGCTGTTCCTCATCATTTGAGGTCCAGGTTACAGGCTCTGAGTCTATCAATTTGTCAGATGGAAATTTAACACTTTTAGTATACTGATCAAGCCATAATCTGCAATACCCAAACAAACCTAATAATTTTCTAAGAACTCTTTTGGTCTTTAGGGCAGGGATGGACAGAATTCCCAAAATTCTCTTGGGGCTTGACCTTTTATACCCTTGGCCGATTCTATGTCCTAGATATGTTACTTCTTGTTCCACAAATTGCAGTTTCTTTTGTGATACTTTTAGACCTTTTTCCTCTCAGAAATTTAGGAACCATATGCTAGAACTTCTAACTTTGTCTTGTTCTCCCCCTGATACAAGTAAATCATCAACATATTGTAAAATATGTACCCCATTCTCAGGTTTAAACTGTTCTAGGAGTTCTTCTAGAGCTTGCCAAAGAGATTTGGGGATTCTGTAAACCCCTGGGGAAGATGTGTCCACCTTAGTTGCTGTTTTCTTTTCTTTTCAATGTCCTCCCATTCAAAGGCAAACCAGTTCTGGCACTCTTCAGCCAGGGGACATGCCCAGAAGGCATCCTTTAAATCGATGACAGAGAACCATGCATGCTCCTTAGGCACTTGGCTTAAAAAAAGGTGTGTGGGTTTGTACTACGGGTGCCTTGCAACCATTCTTTTATTAACTTCTCTTGAATCTTGTACTAATCAATACCTTCCATCAGCTTTTCTCTCCGCTAGTATGGGAGTATTATGTGGAGACATGCATGGTGCTAAAATGCCTTCCTTTAACAGCTGGTCAGTTACTGGGGCTAGTCCTTTCTTTCCCTCTGGGGAAATTGGATACTGCCTTACCCGAATGGGGGAGATGTCTTTCTGCATCTCTGCTTTTATTCCTGGCATATTCAAACAACCAATTCTTCCCTCCCCCACCCACACATTTGGGTTGATTTCATCTTTGTCTCCCTTTGTTAAGACCATTATTTGTACTACCATTTTTCCTTCTTTTGGGATTACTCCAGTTCTCAATTTGATTTGTAGATCTTGTCCTAATAAATTACAACCTAACTTGGGGATGTAAATGAAATTAGCTCGACACCCTCTTGAATTTCCTCTAATTTCTACATCTTCTATAATCTGGGCCTCAAATGGTTCTCCTTTGGCCCCTTGTACTTTGCAGACCTTTTTACCGACTGTGATTCCTGTTGGTATTTTAGTCACACATGACTTGTCTGCTCCGGTATCAACTAAAAATTCAAATTCATCATTCTGGGGACCAATCTCAAAATTTACCAAGGGCTCTTCTAGATGATTCATTAAATTCCCCAGAGCATAGAGCCCTTGGCACCCATAGTCATCTCTTCTTAAGATGTTCTCTAGAGTTTCTTGCTCCCAGGCTATGGCTTCATCTAATTGGAGTTTCTTACAATTTCTCTTTAGGTGTCCTTTCTCTCCACAGTAATAACAATATTTGTCACTGGGTAGAGCCCTAGCCCCTTTTGGTCCAATAAAACCTTTGTCTCTTCTAAGTGGTTCTACTGGCCCATCCTTGTTGGCTCTCACATTTTCTCTGGCTATGGCTACCATAATTTTAGCTTCTGTTTTTGTCTTTTTTTCTTCTCTTCTCAGATATACTCTTATGGTTTCTCTCAGCAGTTCAATATTACTTTTTTCCTGCCAGTCCTCTATTCTTTCTAACTTTCATGTGATGTCCAGCGGGGATTTACTTACAAGTTGTACCTTGAGAAGGACTTGGCCTGTCAGAACCCAGGACCCCTCTGGGTGCCCTGGAGGACACGTGCCCCTGGCAGGGGATTTGAGGGGAGTCCTGGCAGGAAGCCAAAGACACCTGGGATGTCGATCTTAACCCATGGAGCAAATTACCAACCTTGTATGAAGAATTACAAGTCACAAAAGTTTAAGTAGAATGATAATGAATCTGTCTATAGAGGTCTAGGAGGCAAGATGGAGGGACTTGGGTGTTGTCCTATTCTTCTTCCTTCTTCTTTTAGCCTCCACCTTCTTGGTGATGGTGGCATTTTAGGATTGGTTTAGAGTAGAAGTAGACTGTCTAACATAGGTGATAGGTATTGGAAAATAATGATAAATAAAGTACACATAGTTCATAGTATAAAATGTAGACACCAGCCCAGGGATGGGAGTGTGCCTCTCTCTGACCTCTGGCAGGCCAGAGGAAAAAATGTTATAGATAAGAAACAATAAGCAACCTTGGAAACTAGAGTTGAAGAATTCAGACTCCTTCTTCAAAACACCAGGCTGGGAAAAAAGGATTCTCGGGGTCATCCCTGACCGCAGGGAACCCGAGATTGGCCTTCTGGGCTGTCTGGGTCAACATTAGAGTAAATCTGGAAGTTTTGCTTTAGCCTATTAAGCCATGTTGCTGGGGTCTCGTCTTTTTCCTGGGTGCTGTCAAACGCTAACCTGGTATTACTGCCTCTAGGGACTGATTCTTTTATCCCTCTGGCCATCAGGGACCTGTAATCTCTCATATTCCTTCTCCCCTCTTCTTGATTAGGGTCCCAGTCAGGCTCCACTAAAGGCATTTTTTGGTCACCTGGGGGCCCAGGTTGGTTTTCTCGCTCCCAAATTTTCATTCCTGCAGTTCTTATTAATCAAGTCTTTTCTGGGGAAAATAGGATGTTAATGATTGAGTTCAATTCTCCCCATCTATAAATATTAGGGCTAAAAATGGATCAATTTGATTTGCTATTCCTACTGGGTCTTCCACTAAATTTCGCATTTCTTTCCTAAAGTTTCTAACTTCAGACGCAGTCAAGGGAGCGTTTACAAACCCAATCTCACTGGCCACCCTGCCCATGGGAACTTCTCTGAGGGGGAACAATTTTTCCACTTTAGCCTCTTTGGACCGGGTGTTACAACATCAGCTGTGGAGGCTGACTGGTTAACTTCACTCTTGGGCATGAGATTCTGAGATGTTGTTTGGCTTCTCATTTGTGCTGGGGGAGGCAGAGCAGGAACTTGCTGGTGAATAGGGGTGCATGAGATGGTAGAGGTAAGGGGACAGTAGTGAAGGGTAAAGAGAGTAAGGAGAGGGTTGAGGGGAAGGTGGTGGAGGTATAACTGGGTTGGGAGGTGGTAGAGGAATGGCAGCTGGGAGAGGAGGAGGAATTGGGTCCACAGCAAGAGGAATTGGAGGAAGGATTTGAGGTACTGCAAGGGTAGGAGGAAGTAAGTGGTTAAGGGGGTCCCAGTTTTTGTTAGCCTTGCCAGCCTCTTCTTCTTCTTTTACTTTACTAGCTTGCTTTGCCTCTTTTAATGTACAGACTCTTGTATTTTCCTCCTCTGAGGCGTACTTGAGCCAACAGGTGACGTTCTGTATGTGATGGGCCTTTTGCAGGAACTTGGGGCAAAAAAGAAGGTGCATCACCTTTGGACAGAGAGGCAGGTAACTCAGGAAATGTTTAAGGATGTTGTTAGGCCATGCAGAAAGAAAATTAGAGAGGTGAAAGCTTAATGCTTAACCAGGCCACTTCTGTGAAGGATAATAACAATGTTTCTATAAATACATTAATGGCAAAAGGAGATACAAGGACAATCTCCATTCATTATTAGGGGAGATATGGTTATCAAATATGAAGGAAAGGCTGAGGTATTTAACCCCTTCTTTGCCTCAGTTTTCAAAAATCAGACAGGTTGTCCTCAGGACAAGTGTTCTCCTGAGCTGGTGGATGGGCACAGGGAGCAGAACAGCCCCCCTGTAATCCAGGAGGAAGCAGGTGGGGACCTGCTGAGCCACTCAGATGCTCACAGGTGTCTCTGGGAGCAGATGGGATCTATCCCAGGGGGATGAGGGTGCTGTGGATGAGCTCCCCAAGCTGCTCTCCATCATTTACCATCAGTGCTGGCTCAGCAGGGAGGTCCCAGAGGACTGGAGGTGCCAATGTGAGCCCATCCCCAAGAAGGGCTGGAAGGAGGAGCTGGGGAACTCCAGGCCTGTCGTGCTACAGGCTGGGGACAGAATGGCTGGACAGGCGGCCAGGCAGAAAGGGACCTGGGGCAC